>VUQI01047223.1:11035-56035 GCA_015106735.1 Paratilapia polleni | reverse complement strand
AAGTCATTTGCAGAACGCACAGGCTTAGGGGATCACGGTGTGGGTGGGGGGTTAAATTGGGGAATGGGAGGAAAGAAAGAGAGAGTTGAGGCATTAATTCCAGCCAGAAATATTTTAGGAAACAGTAGAAAAAGCGCCCACACGCTTTGTGGCCAAAATCACAGTTTGGCTTTCTGGAGTTCAGCTTTGCTTGATAGAAGTTGGACACAGTCAAGATTAATTGGTGCCAATGGATCAAACTGTGCATATGTAAATAGATAAATGATACAAAAACAAAAAGCAATGATATTTTGAAAGAGAGAACGAGTAAAATAAAATTTCCTTCGCACATAACCATTTAAACTTGCTGCGGCTTTTCAGATCCTGTTTTAATTTGATGGGCTGAAAATCAGGGAGCAACAATGCACAGAATAATAAACTTGCCTCTGGCTCCCTGGACTAAGATTAGACTAGTCTCTAGAGAACATGTGTTAGATTTATTCATTAATTTATTGAGGCTTTATTTGGTAAAAGCTTTAATGACTGAGGTATTCTTACTGTGCCTTCTTTGATGTGCCCAGGCCACCAAGCAATGGCAGGCTCCCTCATGCCCCCCTCAAAGGTGGTCTCCTTCCCACAAAGGAAGGGCCCGTTGCTGCCACCTGAGGAATCAAAACCACAAAAACACATGCATCAATGCTGCACATCAAACACACGGGACACAGTCAGGTGCACTTAGTTTTACAAAAAAAGTGTGTATGTGAATTAATTGCCTACTCTCATTGGGGCCAGACATAAGAGCTGCTCCGTTGTCTGAGGTGAAGAAGACAAAGGTGTTGTTTTGAATACCCAGACTTCGCAGCCAAGACAAGATCTGACCGACGCTGTAGTCCAGCTCCATCACTGCATCACCATAACTACAGCACATAGGCAGATCATATCATTCACCTTGATACATATACAATCATTTCTAACCTTTTGCATGATCTTGACTTTGCATCAGTAGAAGAGTCAGCAGAATAAAATGTACCGGCCTCGTTGGCTCTTCCCTAAGAAGCGTTTGGAGGCGTAAACAGGGGCGTGAGTGGCATCTGCTGCCCAGTAGAGGAAGAAGGGCCGCTGAGACTTAGTCTGACGAAGTATGAAGTCAAGACCTTCCTGTGGAGGTGGGAGGTGGAAGAAAATGTCATTACACTGTGAATACAAAAGCCAGACTTATTGGAGCTTCTTTCACAGTATTGCAGTTAAGGTGACAAACATTCTCTTTCTCACTTGCATACTAAATACTCTGCTTTGAGTTGGCAGTTTTGAAGTAAAACAGTGAGTCAAAAGTCCTTCAATAAAACCACCTTCAACATTATGAAGTTCAGCTTTTGTTTAAACTGTTTTACAGAGACGCAGATTGAACTCATCATCCTTCTTAGGTATTGTTATACTGAGGAGTTTCCAACATTTTGTCTAGCCTGTTGATATCAATAAAGGTAAACTAAATATTGAGGAACATCTCTCATAAAACACACATAATAACTTTCATGTAGGTAGAATTTACTGTATTAGACTGAATGAGTTTCAGCAATTTCTTATCACTGATGTGGAAATTGAGCTTGCACCACTGAAAAAGATTATTGTAAATCACCTAAAAACCTTTTGCTTTTACATGTCAAATTCTTTAATTTCAACTTGAACATACTGGCTCAAATTTGCAGCTCATCTTGCATCTGTTAAGAGAAATATTGCAGAGATATAAGGTGTCTGTCTGATTTTGTACATTGTTTTAGTAGAAAATCGGATCATAATTCTGCACACAGACAATTCTTTACAGTGCATGTCTGTATGTCTGGCGGTTATCCAAACAAAATTGAACAGGTACAAAAACAAGTCTGATTTTTGCTTAATGTTCAAAAAAAAACTTTGCAAAAGTGAGCTTTAATAGGCTGTCCTTGACAGGACCATCCTCTTCCAGTGATGACATTACACCACTCCAGTATGCAGTGTGTCTCTGCATGCTGCTTGTGATCCAATTCAGAGCTGAATGGTAAGGACTGAAGTAACAGAGATAATCAGTGCAAGTGTCTGAAAGAGTCAATAATCCATGTTTGCTGGTGAAATTGCAGTGATTATTAAAGGCTAAAATCAGGCTTTGCTTGGATACATTTGTTATCAGTTATGCTGTGTGTTTTTGTGCATTTATGTTTTCCTGAGCCAAAGACAATTCTCTATTCTGGTGGGCATAAACATTTTTTTCTATTCTATTAATTGATCCATCCATCCATCCATCCATTTTCTTAACCTCTTGGGGGAGCTGAAGCCTATCCCAGCTGTCACAGGGCGAAAGGCGGGGATCACTCTGGACAGGTCAGCAGTCTATCACAGGGCCATTCTATTAATTGCTTTACAGAAAAAATTGCCTGAAACAAAATGAAAATGCAATATACCTGATCATGCCCCACTGTCATAGAGACAACAGGTGAGCCTTCACTTACCATCAAGTAGATCTGTGTCAGGTTTGACTCTCCAGTCTTTTTGTCAATCTTAAACTCTTCGTAGTATCTGAAAAAATAATGGGTTGACACACTTCATTTGCAACACCATCATCCCATATGAAAAATAGCTAAGGCCAAGCCAAATAATTTCTCTTCTGTTTGTTCTTTACCAATAACCCGACTGTGTGATCAGGGCTTTCAGTCTGCCTCTAAACTGACTGAAACTATTATATGATTAGGGCAATGAAAGTAAATTTCCCTCCTGTTGAGTGTATTTGCAGAAAATTTTGGTGAAAGACATATTTGGGAAGTCTCAGCGAAGCTGAGCAGAGGGAACTGTTATGAGGTGCTGCTGAAGCGTGGCGCGGCGAACAGAGAAGCAGTGACAGGCATCTCTTTCTTACGCTTCACTTCCTCCAGGTGTCCTCGCACACAGTCAACGCAACCTGCCGTCTCTTGAGGGCGTGTGTGTGTCTCCGCGTGTATGTGCCTATGTGTGTGTGTTCTTCTGTCCAGGGCCCAGGTATGCGGTGCTGATTAAACCCACGGCTAAGCGAAAAACACGCCCGGCTGCCAGTTCCAATGACCCTGAATACACATATGGCTGTTTTGGGGAAAACAAATGGGCGGAAAATGGAATACACAAGCACAGCTGGTACAAAGAAGGAAGAGGGAGGGGGGACACACACACACACTCAACTCATCCTAAGGAGTAGACAGCCAAACTATTCCACTGAGTCATGGGGAAGAAGATCTGTATATGGATTTTCAGCCTTACTATGTGTTTGTGTGTGATATTACCTGCCAAGCATCTCAGTGTTGTTGTAGACAGGGATGTTGGGTATTTTGGTGTCGTTATAAGGGCCAAAGTGGCAGTTTGGTGCACCAAACCATTCATCAAAACCATTCTCCAGAGGAAGATACTGTGGTCTGTGGCCCAGATGCCTGTTGTGACAAATAAAGTGCACTCACACACACTGTAAGACTAGAGCAACTGAAGGATCAACCTGTATGCTTTTGTATGTTTACACTTAGACCCTGACTATAAATCACATACTCTTGCCCTGATACACAATTTTTTTCTAAAGGCATAACACAGTTTTTTGGGCTGCCAATACTTTCAGTTCACCACAGTGAAGTATGTAAATAAATCTGCAACTTGCAGAGTTTTAAAAACTTAAAATGAAACGTGACAGGATATTTACTGTAACTGTGCATCTGCTTTAATGATTAACAAAATGTGGTGGTGATATCCGGAAGACTTTGTCCTCATCCTAGCTGCACAGAAATTACTTTTTGTTACAAGCTTCACCATCTATGCATAAAGTCATCTGTTTAGAAAAGCAGTGGTGAAGGGAGTGTTCAAATCATTTACTTAAATAAAAGAAGTAAAATCACACCATAAAGACGCAGAAATAAGAGTGGGAAAAATAAACACGCATATCCTTTTTAAAATGATTCCAGTCCTTGTATATGGTCCAGTATATTTGCATATATATATATATATATATATATATATATATATGTGTGTGTGTGTGTGTATGTATAGGTGTGGGTTTTGCTTTGTTTATTTAAGTAAATGATTTGAACACACCTTCCACCACTCATCACTGATTATTGACCTCTAAACCTTCAGAGACTTTTAAACCTGGAGAAAGATAAAGGACTCACCACTTGCCAACTATCTTGCTGACATAGCCCCTTTTCCTCAGCATCTGGGGTAACAAAATCTCATCCTTGGAAATACCTCCCACTATCTCCTGTGGTGTATATGCTGCAAAGAAACAGATCCAAATTTAAGGTACAGAACTTTCCTTGGCTTTACTGCAAACTGCACAGTACAGATAAACAGTATAGATATTTGTTTTTAAGTCTTTTGATGGTCGTGTCCCATTTGATCTGTCTGAACTGCTGCACCCACATGTGCCGTCTTGTTCTCTCTGGTCAGTAGACCAAATGTTTTTACTTGTTCCAAAAACGCAACGCAAACTCAGAGGTGATAGAGCTTTCGCAGTTGTGGCTCTAAAATTGTGCAACAATTTGCCATTGCATGTCAGGCAGGCTCCTTCATTTTTTAAATCTCGTTTTTAAATCTTGTTTAAAAAACACACTTTTTACTCCCTGGCCTTCGATCCAGTGTGAGATGTTGACTGTGACTTTAATTTACTTTTTATGTACTCCTTTATTGCTCTTATGTGTCTCTGTATCTTTTACCCTCTGGCCTGTGTTTGTCTTTTATGTTCTGGTTTTATTGTACAGCACAGAAATTATTTGCAGCTGAATGAACTACACAATATGTATATACTGACAGGGGTCCTTTTCCATACTTTCCAAACTCCTTGGCACACTTCAGACCATTTTAGTACAAAAACCTACATGTTTATCTATCTAATTAAATGGCTTTAAAAGCCAACTCCCAACATGTATGTTATGCATTTATAAAATTACTGGACATGCGGCTGATCACTTTTTCTGGTATGTTTCGGCTCTGCTGCCACAGGAACAAATGTGGAAAGTCTCTGCCACCTCATACCACAACACCTGTATCCATTTTAGATTCAGGCTCCTTATAGTAGATATTGATTTACTGAGCTCTTCACTTTTTTCTATTTTCTTATTCAAATAAGCTATTTCTTTATTGTATTTTTTCTACCTTTCCGAGCTATTTTGTTCTGTGATATTGTATTTATTTTATTGAGCTACATTGTTTTTCATATTTTGGCTGCTGTAGCTCAGTAATTTCCCAACTTTTGGGATGAATAAAGTATTTTTTCTTCTTTTTCGTCTTCTTTTTCTTCTTCAACTTCTTCCTCTTCTCCTTCTCCATCTTCTTCTTCCTCTTCTTCTCATTATTATTATTATTATATTCCGACCATGTATGCTATTATGTTGCTAAATAATTATCTGAGGGTTGTAGCTCAAGATAGTGTAGCCTCACCAAATTTGTCTGGGTTTAACACCAGATCAGTTTAATGCATTATTTAAGCTAACATAATAAATATATAATATTATATTAACCCTCCTCCAACCCCATATTTTTGGTCTCTTTTATATTGTAAATAAGAACCAGAAATGAGCTGGGGGAAAAAATAAACAACTTAATTATTGTTTTTTTTAATATCAGACCATAGACTGCATTTAAAAGATGGATATAGCCCAATGACATACGTCCATTTTTGGACTCCTGTTTTGAAGCCTTTTGCATTTTTGCCACTGCCATCTTGTTTTGTTTTGTTTTTTTTAAAACCAGATGTGATGAGCATGGCTTGGATCTGAATGAAAAACCAGACACTGGGTGTTGATATGGTAGCAACTTATCAGTCACAAGGTAGCCACAGCCTACAGCATGTCCTGATTTACCCTGCTTTTTTCACTCTAAATGGAACCATAATTTACAAAATTAGCATCAAGTTGTCTGCAGCCAAAGCAGTCGTCTCTTCCTGGCCATTAGAAAGAATGTAGGTTTAAAGTGCCATCACTTCATACTCAAGAGGCTATAGCCATCTTTTATTTCAGTCTACACATCAGACAAGCCTATTACATGGTTATTTGTGATGCTATAACAAGTTACTGAGACGTTTTCTTTCTTTCTTTCAAATTTATCTGGGTGCAAATATACACAGTAGTTACAGCTATAAGGCATTAGCAGCAGAGTTTTTTAGAAAGCTATGTGACATACTGGTGTCTTGGCAGCATTGCACAAGAGTGTGTGCATTCAGGCATATACCACATTCATGACTTGCTTAATGATATCAAGCACGCCATCAAGCTGCCGTGCCCTCTGTCACACAGTTGCAAACATTT
Organism: Paratilapia polleni; assembly: GCA_015106735.1. NCBI lineage: Eukaryota > Metazoa > Chordata > Actinopteri > Cichliformes > Cichlidae > Paratilapia > Paratilapia polleni. The sequence goes on along the minus strand of VUQI01047223.1, from coordinate 49,769 downwards.
TGGACGTCCTGGCTTCCTGCTCTAAACACAATTAAAAAACTCCTGCTTGTATTGTCAATTTGTTTTTAAAATTCAGAATTTAATAAATAAAAGAAGAAGGGGAAATACTCTGAAAACAGACAAATGTTCATACTCTCATTTATTTTTTCGCACTGATCCAGAGCTTGAAATTACTAAAATTAAAATCCATACTATTTTAGGAACCCTGTACGGAGACATTACCGTTTCTGGCATGGCCGTTAGTGGTGTAGAAACCATTTCTGACAGGCAGCCTCCCAGTGAGAAGTGCTGCTCGAGCTGTGGAAAATAAATATAATGTCATTATTAAAACTATGTTGGCATTACAGGTTACTGACTCACAAACATAGTGAAGTGTGCTCCGATACCGATGACATACACATTGAAATAACAAGTGATCTAAATGTCCAGCTCTTATTTTGGAATAACTTCTTAAATTAAATGAACAAATTCAGCAGCCATTATAAAATGGTGTCTCTGACATGACGTGTACATCAGCCGTTTTCTGCAACTACCAACACCTTCTTTCAACTGGTATTAATGGCAGTGACGCCATATAAAATGGCCGTGATATAAAACTGACTCTTATTATTTTAACTCAAAAAGAAATGAAGTTTTTATAATTTAATGAAAAAAAGCAAGCACGCTCTCTTCTAAATAGATGGTACATTGATGCCTTTAGTTAAGGCACTTTGAAACATTAAAATTAATGAACTGGACTCACAAAAGTGATGTTGCAATAACGTCCACCTTCCTGTGAAATACTCTGTTTTGCATAATATATTTGAAAGACACAATGTGCAAGCTTAATTTTAGCAAATAAGAATTCTGTGATAATTTTATATTTTCAAACTGTAAAATCAGCTGTTCTTTCAGCATTTTAAAAACGCACAATTCATCAAGTATAGACAGAAATGACAGAATCTGGTAAAACAGGAACTGCTGGTTCAGTTCAGTTTTACATTTTCAGCTGACTCACAAGGGGAGCAGAGTGGGTTGGCAGTGTAGAAGTTCGGAAGAAGCATGCCTTCAGCTGCCATGGCATCCAGATTGGGGGTCTCTTTAGAGGGCTGGCCAAACACTCCCAAGTCCCCCCAGCCCATCTGAACAGCAGAGGGAAGTTTATTACTCACTCCATGCACATGCAGTCACACATTATGCAGCCTGCTGTTTAGAAGTTCAAGGAGAAGTAAGTTACATTAACGACAAAAGCAACCCAGGACAGAATGAGCACAAAGAAAATCACAGAGAAAAGGGAGACAGAGAGAAAAGTGCAGTACAGCCTTTCACTTACAGTTTCTGCTGTTCACAGATCTGATGAGATGAGGTGAAATTGTAAGCAAACACACAAAACAAGAGAGAAAAGGACTCACGTCATCCATGAGCATGATGATAATGTTTGGAGATGAAGCATTTGATGTCTTTTCTGTTAAAGAACAACATATTATTGCACCAAGGAAAGTTATTAGAGTTAGAGCAGACATCCCTCGCACTGCTGTGCTGAAGTCATATGAATATCAGCTTTGAGGAAGTGGTTTGTTTACCTTCTTGCGAGTTTTCAGCGCAATATTTGCGCATACAGGGGGAAAAAAAAAAAAGCAAACGTCTGTTTGCTACAATTGATTTACACGTCACTGAAATCGTTTCAGCTTTGGTTATTTTCCTTTCGTTCACACATGACTACGGTTGCTTTATGTATTATTATTATTATTATTATTAAATAAACAAAAATTGGTTTCTTGGAGTATGCTACATTCAAAGACTGCTGATAAATGTTGTACTCGCGAGATTGAATTTCAAAATTGTCTGAAAAATAACACACGGATCATCTCGCAAAAAAATACTTTTGTTTATAAATGAAAATGAACGTTAAATAAACAATACTGAAACACATGGTGTATTTTTAATACATATAAATCGGGCATTCAAAAAGGAGGTCTCTGCTTTACCCTTGCTTTACCGGCAGTGTCTGAACGCAACGTGTCACGTGACAGCATCTGACAGCTCACAAGATGAACACTAACATGGCGGTGTGCATAGCTGTGATCGCAAAAGAGGTAATTATTGCTGTTAAATGTCACAGGTCTGATCTTTGTCTTTTATGTTATAGGTTTTCCTTATTTTGATCATCATCGCTAAGTAAATGTTAGCTTTTTTCTGAATGCTATAAGGTCCAGCAGGTTCAAATACACCAGCATAGCTAACGTCTAACATTAGCACTGTGTTAGACTGCCTGCTGTCACAATTTCCTGCATCTTTCTTGAGCGAGTGGTGCAGAGGTGAAACCGATAACGTGTTCTTTTTGTGCGTCTGTACTTCTTAATGTATTTTTTGCCAGAACTACCCGCTGTATATCCGCAGTGTTCCCACTCAGAATGAGCTGAAGTTTCACTACACAGTGCACACCTCTCTGGATGTGGTGGAGGAGAAGATCTCAGCTGTGGGCAAAGCCTTGGGAGACCAGAGAGAGCTGTACCTGGGTCTGCTTTACCCAACAGAAGACTATAAAGTGTATCCTTGATTTATTTATTTATTGTCATTTCACTGTTTTAGGCTGTTATAGTCATCCAAGTACGTCTCTTTGAATTAAATCACGTTTATTTTACTAAAGTTAGACTGTGATCTAACCTTAGACTAATTACCTTGTTACATCAGAGGGATTATAAATAAACCACTACTATTCAAGATATACAGTACTGAGCAAAAGTCTTGAGGCACCCCTCATTTCTTTATATTTTGATGATATTGCATGGTGGAGCGAAATCTCATGGTACTTTTCTGTGTTCATAATTCCATCAATTTTGACAAGATCTCCAACATCACCGGCTGAAATGCAGCCCCAAACCATGACAGAGCCTCCACTGTGGTTTACAGATGGCTGTAGACACTCGCTCCTGGACCTCGCTCCTGACCTCCTCCGTACATATTGATGGCGATTTGAACCAAAGATTTCAAATTTGGATTCATCACTCCATAAGACCTGTTGCCACTGATTTTCAGTCTAGTTCTTGTGTAATTTGGCATACCTCAGCCTTTTCTCCCTGTTTCCCTTGCTTAAGAATGGCTTCTTGACAGCCACCCTTCCACTGAGACCATTTCTGATGAGGCTTCAGCAAACAGTAGATGGATCAACTGGAGGGCCAGATGCATCCTGAAGACTTTGTCACCGTACTGTATGCTGAAATCCTTAGACATTCATATTATCAGACTTGCAGACCCTTCTCTCATTTTACAAAGTATCTAAGTTGGAATGTTTGGTGTTAATGTTTCCTGAAGAGAAAAAAAAAGTATCCTTGACTTGTAAAACAGATATGGGTATGTGACCAACTCCAAGGTGAAATTTGTAATTGTTGTGGACTCATCAAATACATCATTGCGGGATAATGAAATAAGAAGTGTAAGTTGAGTTTTTCAAATGACTACATATGTTCAAAGTGAGCCCAGTTAAGTAGAATGCTTTAAATACGACATCTGTATTAAAGCATCTTGTCCTGAGATTGCCTCAGCTTGGACAGTCAGTGACAGATTAATATGTGAATACATTTGTGGATTGTTGTGTGCATGGACAAACTTTCTCAGTAGTTACTTGGGCATTGTTTTTTTTAATCCTCACACTTAATACAAAATATGTTAACCTACATTTAGGATGACCTGCACACAGCTGGGCCCCACAGCACTCTTGCAGCAATTGATTAGAACATTTCATCTCTTCATAACTGAGCTTTTTGACAATCCAGTACTTGTTTCATTTCCAGATGTTCAGGAAGTTACACAGCTCTTTTACTGATGTAATGTGTAACCCATTCCACAATCCTGGGGACCCCATTCAGTCCAAGTGAGTATATTATGAAATAAGTTGTAAGAATGAGTCCATTGATTTAAAGCCATGTTTAACTAATAATCAAATCATGCTCCAGGGCCTTCGATGGGATTGTTTCTGGAATGATGGTACAAACTACCTGATGTCCCTTTCATCCCTTCTCCTGACCCCTCACTGTACATACACCGTTAAGTCTTTTTATTTACTTGTTTCTTTGATTATGAAATACACAGCTGTAATAAAACTTAACTGATGGACATCACTGTGTGTTATTTTACTACAAGTGGAACACCAGATCATTTTATTTATTCACATACATAGCAAAGAACTCATAAGTTATACATAGGGGGAAAAATTTATACATTACATTGCAGGCAGCGACAAAACATTCGCATCAGTTTTGTAAAAACAGAGATGCAACTGCATAACATTTTGAGGATTGTCCCATGCACTCACAGCAACATAAGCTTATAACGCAACACCTCTGAATTATGCATGTCTCACCTACATCTCTGGTCATTTATGCACCTCTCAAACCTCAACATGATAATGCATGAAAGCATTTGTTTAAAATGACTTCTGTGACTTCCACCTTGCTGAGGGTAGTGCTAGCGTTGCTGAGGGTAGTGCTGTCCACTTGACCCTGCCCCCAGCTCCTCTGATGGCGGCGTGATAAGAAGCAGACATGGGTAACGTTTAGATGTCTGCTCATGGTAGTCCATGTGTCCCCACTGTCTTTTCCCCACTGGGGCTCCTCCGTAGTAAGGGTGGGGTGTTTGATGTTGTGGCCTATTCGACTGGTACCGGAACCTGCCTCGAGAGCTGTTATGGTATCGGGGTGGACGGTAACCACGGCCTCTGCCTCTGGAGTGGGCGCCTCTGTGCCCTCCCCTATCAGTGGTGCTGATGCCTGGCATGTTGGTTCTCTTGGGCATTACCTGCAAGGCAAAGAATGCTTTCTTTACTGGTTAGGACTGATTTGGTTTAAAGGAAATAACCACTTAGCTGTTACAGAACAAAAGAAAAAAAATAAAAATAAAAAATAAAAAAAAGTGTTGATGCACTGAAAGACATGCAGTTTACAGATATCCAAGACCTTTTGTGTTTTCACTTACAAACAGCAAGTTGAATTAGGTGCAGTACAAAAAGCCAAATGTTATTTCCCCCCATATCCTAAGCAAATCAAACATCCCTTCACCTAATTATGTTCAATCCTAAAAAGCCATTGTTGGTGGTATAGCCATTTCTAAAATTAGACAAAAGCTTTCTCTACAGGCCCAATTGGAAACTCTTCCTCCCCAGAAGTTCTTGTCACTTGGAGATTCTCTGGGTTGTAAGAAGTGTGATGTATTAGTTCCAACACAGCCAAGAACAGAGTCTAAATTTCTTTATTCCTAAAACAGTTCTAAGAGTACAATCTAAGTGTGTTGCCACCCTCCCACAGTGCTGCAAGCTGTGTGTACAACAAATGCACTGAGATTTGACTGATGTAACTGTGCACCTAAGATCTGCAGTTCTTCAAGACAGAGAAAAAAAGCAGTGCACCTCACCTTTAAGACTCTTCCTCTGAAAAGGGTCTCATGCAGTCCAATAGCACTCTGTACAGAGTCTCGATCAGAGAACTCAATGTAAGCAAAGCTGTGAATGGATGGAGAGAAAGACTAAAACACCAATTAAACATGGTTGCCAACATGCATATAGTTGTATGCTATGATCAGACAATGCCAGGTTGCAAAAAAGTATAAATTATTCACAGATTGAACCAACCCCTTAGGATGGCCGGAGAACCTGTCACACAGGATGGTAACTCTGTTGACAGGACCACAGCCGTTGAAGTGGATCTCCAACTCGTCTGCAGTGGCTCCATAGTCTACCTGAGATTTGTTCAGTGTGTCAGACTAAAGCTATGACAAGAAAATATGCCAAGAAATGTAGAAAAGATATGGCTTACATTTCCAACATAGATTGATCTGTTGTCTGCATCTATCCTCTCCTCGGGAGTCATATTGTAGAAAGGTCCTGTGAAGGAAACAAAAACTTTATGCGCTGCTTTTGCACATGCAATACAAGGAGTCATGCTAGGTGAAATAAACAATGATTACATTCACCAATATAGCTATTTCTTGTATCATCTTTGACAATACACATCTCAGAGTGTAGCTCTTCTCTGACTGCATCTCTGTTCTGAGGAGAAACCAAAAGGGAGGATGAGGGAGGGAGACGGGGATGAGGAGATGCACAGAAGCAGAAAATAGCCACAGGCAGCAAGGAGGACACTTCTGGTTCTCTGGGGCTCACTGCTTCGTCTCATTGGGCAGTGATGAGGCACAACACTTGAAACCACTGTGAAGTGTCCCAGGTGTTGGCCAGATGGAGAAGAATGTGGTTGCCTCACCTGCCTGGAGGCTGCAATGCTACACACCTGGCTAAAAATATGATGCTGAGGCTTCCAGTATGCATAGCCGGTATTTAGCTATATAGCAATGTGGTACAACAAACCACCACTTGGCAGATGAGGTGTGAGCTATCTCACCAGACTGAGGGCTGCTGGTCAGGAGCTGCATGTCCACTGCATCACATCTCTCCTCCTCCTTCAGTCTTTCCGACTCTTCTTCCATCTCCAGCTCCTGGACCCTGGCCTTGATGGCCAGCAGCTCCTGGGATGCATACATGAAAACAAAAACTTGAAGCCACTTCGGACGACACTCAAAAGCTACCAATGGGTGGCAAGTTAAAGAAAAACTTTTGAACAGGTGCAGAAATAAATCTGTTGGGGGGGTAGTAGTGACTTCAAGAGTATAATCTGGACCAGCGTACTAGTCAGTGGTCTCCAAGAGCACCATTAAAACAAAATTAGGGAATTTATTTTGGATGTTAATCTACTGAGTAAGGTTAGAGGCTTGGAGAATCTTTGTCAAAAGGTGCATTGATATCTTCTGAAGGCTGGTGAGCATATCATCTTATTCCTGTTGGTTTGATTTTAATTGGGAACCTTTCCAGATTCACTACGATATGAAACTAAGCATTTTTGCGTGATTTCTGGATACTGTGATACAAAGCTGTTGAATTTTGTCTCCTATGCGCGCAATATCTACTGCATATTCACATAAACATGAACTAATCTCCCTAAAAAAATAAAAATTCAGATTGATCTGTCCTGAGATTTCTGGGCAACAACATAACCCAATGGATTTTAGCATGCTTAAAGTGCACATTAAAATGTAGCCCTAACCACACTTAACCGGGACACCTAATGCGCCCGATTGGCCCAACAATTCACTCTGCGTGTTTATATTAGATGTGGCTCACTGATGTTCTTATCACATAACGTTTTATCGCGAATAGCCTATAATACGACACCGCGTTTGCGCTCGTTTGTCTAGCGTGACGAGCTTCATTTGTGCACTGCGCCGACATAGCGTACAAACAAATAAACGTGTCAAACCCCCCCTTTTGTTCACCGCCACCACAATAAGAGCCTATGCTCACCGGGTCCTCCGTGAATTGCTCTCCGATGGACTCGCCCTCGAGGTAGCCGTACTCCAGATGATTTTCCGCCATGCTTACTGCACACACATAGCATCTGCAAAGCTGACTGCAGCTTTCCAAAACCGCCACAAAAAAAATGTCTCTCACAGGGAGGAACCCGGTGGATGGTCCACAAACGCGACAGCACAATATGAGGTAACGTAATAGATATCACCTGTGAATGAGACGCATGACGCGCTGGACTGATTGACAGAGGAGCGCACGTGAGAGCGGTTCTTTTGTCAGGAGGCTCTCCCTCTCAGTGGCGTATCTGCTGCATATGGGGGCCATGGCTGCCCCTGCACTACACCGACCTCACCACACTTTACCCCCAAGATTGAGCCGGTAAAAATACAGCTACAAATAAAAATGATAATATCTGCATTCAGTGAATGTAAATGGTCAAGGTCTCTTCAAAATAAAACCACATTTAATTGATACATTTGATATCACTAGAAGTTTCTAATAATGAGCTAGACAGACCACTCCCCCAGACTCCCATGTTAAAATAATTTTTGCAGCAGATGAAAAAAAGAAGAGTTTTTGGACTCTATGTATAACTCACCCATTTAAATAGAATTGAGGCTTAAATTTATGCATTGCTAGTATAGGTGCATTTGAGTGACACGTGGGTGCCACCATAGCTGTCTTTTAGCTGTCACCTCAGCTAATTCTAGTTACTGATTTGAAGTGAAATTCTGGACCTCTTTGTGGTGTTGTTGACTTTTGGAGTACTATAATTGCAGTTATCTGGCAAAGCTTTCCTGTGCTTTTAATTCTATTTATATCCTGTCAAAGAAGTCTGTGCTCAGGGTTTTTTTCAGTGAGTGAAATTCTAACATTATTTTGTTTGTAAGTTTTCACTGCTTAGCAGGTGTATGTCAACATGATGCATCCATACAGTCTAATCCCAGGAATGCACCAGGTTTGTGTCTGTGACACCGTGTCTCCAGTGCAGTGTTGTTCCATCGTTTGCACTGCTTCAAATCACACCAGGAGTGTTTCAGAGTGTTTAGTCCATACATCGCCTTTTTAATTTTGGAAATTGACCAGATTCTCTATTCCACTCTTGTGTCTCATCTGCTCTGCCAAGTTTGATGCAGCTTATTTAAAATTACCCAGAGAGGAGAGTTACTTCTGGGATGCTTCAGAAGCGTGTGGCATTTGGTGGAATAGCAAGACAGGGTGCCATCAGCTCAGGTGGCTGCATTGGAGCACATGGAAAAGGTGCACTTTACCAAGTTAGTTAGCGTTAGCTGATATATTCACATATGGTGACGACCACTAGAGGCTTTAAAACAGTAGCCCACAAACCGATGGGTGATGTTAGAGTGACCATCTTTTATATACAGTTAGGTAAGTTTTTGGACAATCACACAATGTTTGTAGCTGTGCCTCTGTACACCACCAAAGTGGATTTTAAATCAAACAGTCAAGATGTGATTGAAGTGCAGACTTTCAGATTTATTTCAATGGTCATCACAAAAGTATTGCATTAACTGTATAGGAATTATAGCCATCTTTATACATAATCCACCATCCAAATGTAATTATACAAACTGACCTAGTTTTAAATATAAGGACTGTTTTTAATGCTTGTATGAAAGTCCTTTGCAGTGGATGACTGCCTGAAGTCTAGAACCCATGGACATCACCAAATGCTGTTTCCTCTCTTAAGATGCTCTCCTAGGCCAGCCACCTTCAGTTGGTGCTTGTTTGTGGGACTCTCTGCCTTTGGTTTTGTATTGATGGAAAAGCATGCTCTATTGGGTTGAGATTAGGTGACTGACTTGGACATTGAAGAATATTTCTTTGCCTTGAGAAACTCTTGGGTTGCTTTTGCATTATGCTTTTTATTCATTTGCACTGTGATGCACTGTCTGATCAGTTTTGTAGCATTTTGGTGAAGCTGAGCAGAGAGTATAGCCCTCTACACTTCAGTGTTCATCCCACTACTTCTATCAGCAGTCACATAAAAACACTAATGGCCGGGTTACACTGGCTGCCCTGCATGCTCATGCCATAACATTACCTCCACCGTGTTTGACAGATGATGTGGTATGCTTTAGATCATGAGCCGTTTCTCTCCTTCTCCATACTTGTCTCTTCCCACCATTCTGGTACAAGTTAATCTTTGTTTCATCTGTCCAAAAAAAAAAAAAAGTTCAAAACTTTTCAGGCTCTTTTAGATGGTTTCTGGCAAAATCTAAGCTGGCCTTCTTGTTCTTGAGTGTAACCAGCATATAGCACCTTGTTGTAAACCCTCTGTATTTACATTTAGTCTCTTGGTTGTAGACTTTGACAATGATACGTCTACCTCCTGGAGAGTGTTCTTGACTGGGCTAGATGTTGTGAAGGAAAGCGATCATCTGCTTTAGTTGTCTTCCATGGTCTGAGAGGCCTTTAGGTTTTGCTGCATGTTTTCAAGAATATACCACACTGTAGATTTGCCCACTTTTGGCCACTAAAGTTTTTCCTCTCTCTGGTATGTGTATTTTGGTTTTTCAGCATATTGATGGCCCCCTTCACTTGCATCAACATCTCTTTGGACCTCATATTGAGAATTCCAGTGAAAAGTTAACAAATACAAGTTAAACGCTTGGAATCAACTCCAGATCTTGTATCTGCTTCATTTGCCATGAAACAAGGAAACAGGCATCTGGCCATGAAACAGCTTGTCAGTCAATTGTCACTTGTCCAATTACTTTTCACCCTTTGATTGTTTGATTTAAAATCCACTGTAGTGGTGAACAGTGGCAAATCTACAAAAATGTGTCATTGTCCAAAAACGTATGGACTTAATTGTACCTTCTATGGTTGTCACCAATAACAACAATATCACATTTTTCTGCTTAAGTGTCTCAAAAAAAAAAGAAAAAACCAACACCAGTGTGTCAGGAAGGCAGCACGTACAGTAAAAAGGACTCTCAAAATTTAGCAGCTACACAGAATTCAGTCCATGTTAATTTTATTACTCATGCCTGTGCTTTTCCTAACATGAAATGTCTTCAGTGAAAAAAGGCCTTGTCTATTGACATCATTATGTTCAAGAACAACTCAGAAATACCACACAGATTCTGACATAACATCAATTAAACATATGATGAGAAAAAAACTAAATAATACGAAAAGGCGGGGAGAAGTTTTGCAAATACTAAATGTACCATTTGAAAACTGAGGATGTACAGAAAAAAAAAATCCATGTTGTTTTGTTTATCCCTTTAACATACATTGATCTTTTCTCTCCTTAACCTGGCACATGTGGAAGCCCTGGGAAGGTTTGGATAACTTATAAAAATGTAAAATAAAGCTCTGTGGGTTAGATGTCAGGGCAGCACCGTGCAGTGGTTAGCACTGTTGCCTCACAGTAAGAAGGTCCAGGTTGCGAATCCACCGGCTGGGTGGAGCCTTTCTTTGTGGAGTTTGCATGGGTTCTCTGAAGGTACTTCGGCTTCCTCTCACAGTCCAAAGACATGCATGGGTTAGGTTAATTGGAAATTCAAAATTGGCCATAGGTGTGAATGTCTTTTTGTGATAGACTGGCGATCTGTCCAGGGTGTACCCCGCCTTTCACCCTGAATTGGATAAGTGGAAGAAAATGGATCAGAAAAAAAAAAAATACACTCGCAGATGATCCAGAAGAAGTTAAAGACTCTAACAGATGTAATACGTGTAGTAAGATTTATTCAAATTGTTACATTTCATTTACTATTTATCTTCTATTTAGTAGAAGATGTGGCAGTAATATGAGGCCAGAGTTGTTTAGTAATCTTTTTGTGTGCTACTGTTGTAATATACTTATATCGTGTTCATAGTATGTCTAGATCTTTTGGTGTCTTGTCTAATGCAATGATATATTAAAATTTAGATAATAACTTTGTGTTAATAATTATTTAATAACATTGGATTATTTTCATTTTCTTTGGATGTCAGTTTAGAATATTCCCACATTTAAAAAAGACAAGAGAGAATGGTGATGAATACTTCATTTCATGTTTTAATTACACAGTTACATTGTTCAACACAGACAATAACCTGAATTAGAATGTTTTACAGCTTCACACATCCAACAGAGCGAACAGTTAAAGAGCGGTATTAGCAACAGGGAGGAAAGCATGCAAGAAATAAATACAAATCAGAATTGAATTCTTCTGGCACAGTTTACTTCATCTAAAAATGGCAACAGGACTGTTTGAAGAGGGGAAATAAACAAAAGGAAAAAGATCTTCAAAGCCCCATCCTTTCCTACAGAAACATGTTTTTCTGTAATATTGTATTGCACATTACAGTATAGAATGCTTCCCTACACATAGAAAACCATAAACCTTTATTCAGTTTATGTAAAGATAAAAACAAGACCATCCTGAGCCATGGCTTTTGGGAAAACAAGTGCTGTATCCACTGTTTGCCACCTTAGCTTTCTACTGTAGCTATATATTTGAGCCTGTTTCACAGGAAGGACAAGTCAGCATCACATCTGATGAGCTTTGAAGCTTCACTGGGAGAGTGACTGGTTGGGGATGGGAGGAACAAATGCCAACCTGCTAATATTTGTCTTTACTAAACATGTGTTTTGCCCATATCATGTACATAGTTAAACAAATGGCCGATGTAAAGTGTTTGGAGACCCTTGGATGGTATTCACAACAGCAGAGCCCTTATGCGTTTGCCATATATAATATCTTCACAAAGAAAAGTAAATGACACCACAGCACTAATGAACTAATTGCATTTGTTTCATTACCCAGCTGATCTTTTCTATCCTACTGTCCAATGAAACCAGGAGGAGTGAAGGACAGTTTGCTCTTTCCTGTACAGCTCTGGACTGCAGCCTCATTTCCCACACAATCAACCAAGCTGACGTTCTCTACTGCTGGGACATAACACAAAAATCTTAACCAAAGTGAAATTTAACTGAGACAGTTGTAGCTTTTGGTTGCGTTTTGGTCATCTATAATGGTCTGTTGGGTTTGGCTTTGTTTGTTTTATCTGAGGGCTTACTCGCAGACAAGGAGGCACACACAACACGCCTGAAAGTTGAATGGAACTGCCATCACAGTGTTGTTTGGATGTGGATGTTACAGACAAATACCGTACTTTACTGCACGAAGCTGCTGCTACATATTGTGAATCGATGTGCCACTATACACTGTCTGGGATGTTTCATTAAAGCTCTGAAGGTTTCAAGTAGTTTGTACAGAGACATGAAGAAAAAAGATATTCTTTTTACAAAAACACGCACAACCATATACACACAAGCACACACACACACACACACACACACACACTCGCACACACACTCGCACACACACCCACCATGCATTCATTTTTTTTTATCTCCGCAAGGCTTTGTGACTGTAAGAACACGCAATTAGCAGGCTGTTTGAAAGGAGAGGCTTCTATTGTTTTTACAGAAGCACTTTTCAGCATGTAGACAACAAGCGCTTTGATTGCTTGAATAATAATTCTACACATCTGAAACTCAGCCGGTTCATTGAGCGCGGTCTTCACTCCTGGGCTCTGAGTGTGTGCATTTTAGACACTTTGGTTAACTGGTGTAGCCGAGCTCTAACCGTATTACTTCTGGTCTGTTAAGTCACACCATATCAGAACCTACTATGGCAATGCAGGAGTACTTTGGTCTGTGCTTTTATTGGTTTTGGAAACAAATGGCATGTCACGGTCAATTCTCTGTTCAGTTTGGTAACATGCAGGTCTCACTGTATGTGTGCCTGTTACTATCTTCCAGCAGTGTCAGTTTTGTCAGTGGGATGTGATTTTAAAAAAAGGAAAAACAGCAAATACTTTTCAACATTATGAGTAATGACAGTTCCTTTCAACGCTTTTGCTTTTATGATAGCTTTTTAAAGAGTGTGCGTGTGTTCACGTCTGCTCTCAACCCGGCTTTTCAAAGTCCAGGTCAACCTCTCCTGGTGGTTAGCTGTATGGTCACAGGAGGTAGCTAGTGTGAGGGGAGGGTTGTGAGCAGTGGTTTGTGGTAGTAGTGGAGGAATTTGACATCAGGGGGAAAGGAACAAGTGACAAAAAAAAGGCTGAGGTCAGCGCCATAATTCTAACACACATACATAAATGCTACACACGGATGCAGGAGTACCTTGCAGCTTATATCATTTGAAATATGGTCTCAGATAGTCTGAAGAAATCAATCCAAAAAATAAAAAGCAAGAAAGAGTTTGTGTTTTCCCATGCCCCAACTTCAAAAACAAAATCAGCTTTTTTCCCTTTTGGTCCAAGTGAAGGAGGCCAAACATGGCTACACGATGATCAATATAAAATATGCATACGTATTTTGTGAAGCCCTAGTGACTGTTTAGTATTCTCGTGTTTGCCACAGGTTATTGCTGGAGCATGTGGGACAGTCTGGAAAAAAAAAAATAATAAAGTGAAAGAAGTGATGCTACTCTCTTGGCTTGGAATTAAAAACCTGTCAACAGCTTATGCTCAAACTGCATCTTTACAAATGAACAGTAATCAGCTAAGAGTTAAGAGCAACTTTTTAAAGATTGGGTATCAAATTAGATTTTCACATGTACTGTAGCTTAACACTGGCATATCACTTAATCCTGCACCATGGAGGGAAACAAACACTCTTAACCACATACATACAGATTGATGAGGACCAAGAGAGAGGATCACTACAGGGGGGCTTGAGCTAAACGGTTGGTAAGAAACGGCGCACTTGACATGATGTGTCAAGTTTGACAATTACAAAAATTGGTGTGAATGTGGGAAAAAAATTCAAATTGAGTTACCACTGAGCCTTTCTATTAACACACACTGTTGAGTCACCTACTGGAGGATGCAGAGCTATTTTACCACTGTTGCCAACAGTCTCCTCCACTCAGGGTCACATGACACTTTGAGTGAAAATTGAAAAAAGTGTTTAACTTGTATGAGAGAGAGAGAGAAAAAAAAGGAGTTGATCAATTTGAGAAACAAATGTACTGTGAAAAAAAATTCTGGACATTAAACTTTAAAGGTTTCTGTTATTTGGCAAACACATTTTTGGACCTCTTTAAATACTATGTACATTCACATTAAGTTACTGATGTTACTTTAAATATATTTATATGTATCTATATTATATGACACCCTATGGGCAGTTGCTGAGGTTCCATTCAGTAGCTGAATTCTCTTCATATTGCACCTCCGTCCTCTCACTGTCTTACAATGCGAGCAATACAAAATATTCTACAAGAGGGGTTTCCATCTCATTAATATAGATTCAACAAATCAAATAATAAGTACAATGCGGGGCTTCCTCTCATAAACAAGCATCCTTGCTCTGTCTTCACTGCTCAGCCCAAACTTAAAGGAGGAAAACGAAAGGTAACAAAACCAAAACAAAAGTCCATCTTTCTGGATATACACAAGGGCAGCACGTGTGGACATCAGCAACAAGAGACATTATTGAAAAATGATAAGAGGAACAATATCTACAAGCAGGTTCGGCCCTACCCATGTGACTGCTTTGTGGCTCTGTCCAACGCCAGCTGAGGGGTAGGGCAGACTTGAGTCAAGTAGTTGGGGAAGAGCGTAGAAGGGAGGAGTGGGGTGAGGGGAGGTAGAAAGAGAGAGGAGAACAAAGTCTACAACGCCCTTTTCTTAGGCTCTTTCATGTGTTTATCATGCTTTGGAAAAGGAGGGAGTGAATGTAAAGGTAAGCAATTCCTCAAAAGGTCTCCTCATTGTGGAGCTTTAAAAAAAAAGAAGCGACTTACAAACAATCCTTCCATGTGTCTCCATAGTTTGTAATGCCTTCTTGGACAATGTTTTCAAGCTTGTGTTGAGGTTTTTTGGCAGCTCCGTTGCCATGTATATATCATCATGTCCTTTGAGGCTATGTAGCTTTTTCTTTCCTCTTTGTCTCTTTGTCCTCTCTACCATTTACAAAAACACACTGTTGCAGGGTTTCCATCCATTTCATTAAGTCTTTCCTGTAAGGTAAGTTCAGAGCATTGTCCATATTCACTAGTCTGGGCCATCACTGAGGAATCGCTGTACTTTTATCCAGACTGCAGAAGGCAGCTGCAAATCAAAGCAGGTCACAGTTTTCTGTCTCTGGGTCCCGTTTTGCAGCACCCCTGCAGCCCGTTCTTCTCAGGGCTGGCTTATCTGCTGAGGAGGTGATGTTGCTTTGCGTTTGGTTACAAGATGAGTGCTTCTCTTTATCGCTTACTTACTCACTTTGGCAGTGTAATACAAAGGTTTGGATCATGTTATTTTTCATCTTTGAATTCATTTGGGTTCATAATGGTGCAGAGAGGTGAGTCCGGTGTAGATTTTCTTGGCTCGCTAGCAAGGTAGTTAGCAGTTCAAAATTAATTTATTTTCATATCATTACTGTTATCATCACAATCAGCATCATCATCATCACTATTATTCTTTATTTAGAATATTTGGACTTCTCTTTGTTTTCCCTTAAAGCCAGAAAGAAACATTTAATAAATACTAAGCTGCGTTTCTGAGGAATTAATCGCATCCCAGCCTTTACCCCTTCCCTCATACATTTGAAACAAAAAAAGAGGGTATTATGTTCCGTGCCTTTCTCCAATAGTACGCTAGAAAAAGTGCCACATCAGGGAACTGTTCGGACTGCTGTTAGTGCACATCTCAGGGCTGGGTACTGTTATCTCATTGGTGCTAAATTAAAGGGAAATCCTATCCAAGTGCTAATCAGCCTAGTCAAGCCCCCTATTGATGTTGCCTTATCACAGCCCTTATTGTGGACACTATTTACTATGCTTACATTACTGAGGGCAAATCTTCTAGTCAAAGCTCAAGTTCTCAGCAAACACATCTGATATGTTTGTTCAACAGAGAAAGGAGACACTGCACTCGTCATGCTTTACACTGCATTGAACCCCAGACCAGAATCTTTGTATCTGTGGCTGTAAAAGAGAAAGTATTCTGGGGGAAGGTGACAAAATAAGTCCATCATCAGGTCACAAGAAGATGTTAAGGATTAGGATATGAGGGAAATAAGAGCTGAAGTAGGGGAAGGGAGCAGTTTGCGATGAAGATTCCTCAGTTTGGTTTTGTGTGGAGTGTGAGCACTGTCACTTCAGTATGCAGGGAAGGGATGAAGGTCAGATGTCAGCGGGAGGTGGCATCCAGTAGTGCGGGGGTAGCTGGAGTTGTGGAGCGAGAGGCACTGCTGGAACTGCTCTCTTTGGGGCTGGCAGAAACGCTTCCGCTGCCACTACCGGCCCCTCCCGCAATACTGCTCTGGGCTGCGAGTGACAGGGGTCCTGGAGGAGTGCCCTCGGAGTGAGTGGGGGGCGCGCTGGAGGAGCTGGAGGAGGAGGGGGTTCCTAGAGGGACACTGCTGCCCCCTGGCAGCCCCTGTAGGCCTTGACCACAGACATGGTGGTGCTTCTCCCAGTCTTTGTGTTGGCAGAAGGAGCCACAGTAGCGAGCTGTGTTGCAGCCGCTGCACGTCTCACTTGCTTTCCTCCCACAATTCCAGCAACTCTGGTGAGACAGTAGGGAGAGAGTAGGTTGATAAAAATAAGTCTCTCTTGTATCCAAGGATAGCAGAGTTTTCACTTTCTTTTGCAACAAATGTTCATGTGAATTACCAGTAAAGCAAGATTTTCCAATAGGAAATTGTTTTTTTTTTTTAGTGTATTACTGTAATATAAAGTTTATTACTGTAAAAATATTACACTACTGTCCTGTATAGTATATATATCATGTTATGAAAAAAGTTCTGTATTATACCATAAGACAGCACAGTAGCTTACTGTTAAGATTGTCTTCCTCAAAGGCATCAGCTTTTACATTTTTAACTGTAGTCACTAAAATTACTGTACAAAAATTACTGTATTTTTTTTAAACAATTTGTTGCATTGTACACATTGAAACTTATTTCTAATCTAGTTTGTGTGTGTGAGCCACAGTCTGTCTGTTACTCTTTGCATGGGGATTTGATGTTATGGATTTAAATCTTGGTCCAAGGCCACTGGTTTGTGTTACCAGCAGGTGGTGGTCAACTGCTCAGTAATGGCCTCAGCCTGGCACTCTGCTCCAACCATCTGGGTCTGTCTGCTTTTATTTACACAGACAACTGGACTGCTTCTGCAGTAATGATGACAACATGCTGCCGCACCAAACCAAGAGAAGCCAGCTGCATGGATTACACAATGCAAGATAAGGGGAATGGAGGAAAGACTGATGGATGGATCAAGAGAGCCTTGACAAATTAAAGATCCAGTGAGAGGAGAATGAGGCAGTATGGTGGTAGGGAGTCTGTGATACTCACTTCACTGGAGTCTTCCTGCTGGTTGATGACTGTTAGCGCATCCTCAGAGGCTTGCCTCTTGGCTTCGGCCAGTGCCCTCTCCATCTTAGAGCGTTCTGCAGAAATCATCTCATGAGCCTTCCTCTCAGCATCTGACACTGCTTTCTGCAGCTCCGACATCGCCTGTCGCTTCACCTCATTCACTGCCTCCTCTGAGAGAGAAACAGAGAGGGAGAGGGAGAGGTGTTAGTGCTTATGGCCATCATCCCATCCAGCCTGCTCTGTCTGTCATCCTTTATTAAGGCTCTTTAAGCTGCCATCTTGTTGTATCGCAGCAAACAGATGTACATCATCCAAGATTTAAAACTTTATGCTGGAAAAGCGAAAAAAAAAAAGCCAGACTTCAATAATTTATTCAAACACGTCTGGTCACAATCATTTTCAGTGCTGACAACAGCAGATGCCACCAACTTGGTTGTTCATCAAGCACCCTGAATGAATTGTCATCTTGCCATGAGAACAATTTCAATAGAAAGTGACAGAGTTTACAGTAAAGAGTGAATAATTTTGCCAGCAGTCGGCACACATATCTCCACTGGGGAACTTCCTACAATGTAGATTTCATCACATGGTCTTTTGTTTTTCCAGCACGAGCTCACCATGTGAGTAAGGAGGCTTTGTTTTTACAACAGGCAGGTGGGTAGACTCCTTTCCAGATGGCAGTCTAAAATAGAAACTTCCTGTAGTTCCTTCTCAGTAAGAAGCAGGAGTGATTACATTTTGTGGTCTTTCATTACTGGCCTCACAGTGCACAGCATGTTTTCTCATAGGACTTTATTCACCTTAGAAATAGGCTGCCAAATACGCACTATTTATTAATCAAACGCTAATGTGGTATGTTGTGACGAGGTATGAATTCCTCTAACATGTTTTCTGCCATCAAAGAAAGCAACCTTTTTATACATTGAATAATATTTCTCCAGATAACCCACGTGGGCCAATTACAGATGCATGTCCAGACATGTAAAAACACAAATGACACCTTGAAGTGGATAGCTAGGTGAGTTAGACCAGCCAAGAAGGAGGTGAGGCTGATGCTGTTCTCTCCACTGTTTCCCATTTCCTCCAGTCAGTGTTTGTTTGAAGGGGAACTCATAAATAACTGTCACTTTTCCTCTCCGCTCCACTCCAGTTGTTTCAAACTACTGTGCGAAAAGATAGGCAGTGAGGGGGAGCCTTATCCACACTTTCCTGCTGTGTATATGCACATGGCAGTGTGTGCATGCAGCTCTATATGAGCTTGTGTGAATTCAGTGGTTGTATGCTAAAAAGTTTGTGTTCTGTCAATGCTGTACACATATAGTTACACTTAGACACACATCTCTGTGCTTTCCCACATCCCGTCATTCCCTCACTACCTTCATTTTATTTCTACTTCTTTTTCCTTATACCCCTCCTCCTCCTCCTCCTCTTTCTTCTTTCCCTTGCAAACACTATCTGCATTATTCCAAGCTTCTCAATTATCTGGCCTAATGCATGCACCACTAAGATTAGTTTGCAAATTTAATTAATTCTTATCAAGGAGACTGCATAGCAGATGCTGGGGCAATTAGCACTTAATGGAAAACACGGGGGCAGCAATATTAACGTTTTAATTCCACGGGGATTTGGCAAGTCTCTGAGATGTGTTATTTCTGTCTGCTTTTTCACACTTCAGATCTTATTTTTCAAAAGCACTGCAGTCTCTCAACCTGAACCAGACCAGAGAATACGTGTCTGGTTTTAATTAAAAAGCAAGAGGTGCTGCAGCTACATCAGGCAGGCTACCTGGCTGCGGAGATAGAGGTGACACATATGCACATACACGCACACAAACATTAGAGGTGAGATGCTGGGAGTGAGATATGTTACTCACCCTGCTTGTTTTGGAGGTGCTTTAGTGCTGGGGAGAGCGGGATGCTTGTAGTACCTGTATGAAAAACAACTGCAATTAAAAGAGCCTTTTCCTGCTGGTGAAAATGCAGCACAGTATTTTGCCGACAGCAGCAGCATCTTTTCCTCCGCAGGGTATTGGAGTATGAGTGCAGCATAATGGTGCTGGGACTGAGGTGGAACAAGAGCTGAACCAGACTACTCCCGGGATGGGCTCTATCTAACATGCAGGTCCCATGTGATGCAACACTCCCACCTGCTTCCCTTTGGCTACAAAATCAGCCAAAAATAATGGTCAGGATTTTTTGTTGTTGTTTTTGATTCACTTCAGTCATAGGTTTGTGTATGAAATGTGAGTGAAAAAGTGGGATTAAAAACTTGACTGCTTCTCAAGATGATGGAGACCAGTTAAAACTCCACCTTGTGCTGCGCTGCTGTGGCCTACCGTAGGCCCACTGACTGCATTTTCACTGCAGCTTTAACTGCAGTGGCCTTTCATAGTGGTGACAGATGGAGGGCATTTACCCTAATGACACAGAGGACCTCCAGTCCTCTGGCCTGATGGACCTACAGCTGTAAGGCCTCTGCTCTGTCTGTCTGTCTGCAGCCAGGGTGACAGCCATGAAGAATGACGATGGTGGCTGTGTGTATTTTGTTAGTCTGCGTGAGGTCAATCAAGAAGACAATAGAAAGAAGAGGATGCCTGGCTCTTACCAGCTTTCCTCCAGATTTCTTCTGGCAGGTATCCTGAGGGAGGCCTGTGTAAGAAGTCTCGATGGATCTCTGAAACACACACGCAGGCTCACACTCAATGCTGATTACACACACACAGCGACAAACTGTTGATCTGCTTGAACACACATCCATTCAAGTCTACTCTATAGTATCCAGTTCTATTTTTGGAATCAGTACAAACTACTGTATGTATGTGGCAACATCAGTTCAGTAAATAGGCTGTCATAGACTTTTTCAACCAGGAACTGGAATATGGGAGCAAGAAGTGAATACAAATCTTAATTACAAATGAGCATGCTGTCGACATAAGGGTGCAATCAGCTGGTTAGAGATCCAGGATGTTGCAACTAGATTTTTTTATGCCTCACAGTATGAGCTAAAATTTGTAAATCTGCTGTAAATATCATCATCTGACTGACTCTTTGTGTCTAAATTGATATATAAAGGCATTTTCAGCATTTTAAATAAGCCCTACCTTGCTGTGAGTGTTATGCTTTGCCAGACATACCCTGTGTGTGTTTGTCTACCTGTCTGTCTGCCTGTCTGCCTTTCAGCAGCCGAGGAAGTTCCTATGGGCAGTGACTCGCTGCTGCTAGCTGTGTTGGAGGAGGAGTTGTGGTGAGGAGTAGGAGGAGGAGGAAGAGGAGGAGGAGGAAGGCAGTGCTGTCCGTTGCTCCCACCTTTTTTCATCTCCTCCACGTCACTGTAGCGCCGAATCCAATGATTCATCTCCTCCCGGTCAGCCTCCTGGCAGCGACGCAGCACCGTCAAGGAGCGCCGTGTCTTCTCTACCATGTCCATGATGCAGTTCAGGAGCTGCAAAAGCCAAAGGATTGAGGATATTTACTTAAAGTGATTAGTGAACAAGAAGAGAAGTGTATTGGTTGCCCCCAAAAACGAATTGGAAGGAGGTCAAAACTTTCAAAGCAGAGGTTTTAAAATGAACCAATTTTTATAAATCCATCAAAAAAATTCAACAGGTCACAGGAACAAAACCTCTTCAAAAGTTAACAGACACTTTCGGAGCCACTGTTCTGTAAATTTAATCTGTCCCAAAACCAGACGTGTGCTTGCGTGCAGTGGGTGTTAGTGTCTCTACCTATCTGTTCATGGATTCTGTGCTTGTCAGTGAATTTCAATGTCTAAGAGCATTACAACAATGATAATGTAACAGCTGGGCTGCTGATGAAAACGTTGAGCCAATTCCTTCCACCCTTCTGCTCTGTTCCCTGCCAACTCAACAGATTTCCTTCCTTTCCCCCCACATTGTAACCAGTGTCACTGTTTTCCACAGTGCCCTGTCTTTCCAGACTTAGAAAGGTCTACTAAATGGTTTACCATGGTTGACATTCAATCTATATCATTATTCCCATTCATCTTTCCCTCTCTCTCTCAGTCTCTGACTTCTTTCCTCTGCCTCTCCACCACCTCCCTCCCCTCTGAGTTAGCTATATTTATTTCAGTGAAGTGTTTCTAATTTGGCAGGGGTCCAGGCCTGGCCGGTTCTCTCCATGACTGCAGCTCTTGTCTCAGCTGCTCTCCCCAGCTGGAGCTGCTCTCTGCTGGGTCCTGAGCTCCATCTGGGGCCCTATTTCTCTCTCTCTCGCTTTCTCACTCTCTCGCACTGTGCGTATGTGTGTTTCTAGCCTACGTGATTTTTCATGGAGTCGAGTGCTAGGAATCCAGATAGGTGTGTGTGTCTGTTGTTAATTCACTGATGCAGACCTCGTAAGGTCAGCTGTCTGTCAACTGCTAACTCAGCTGGGACGGAGGCTGTTCTGTCTGTCAACAGCTCCTGTCCCTGTCATCTGCATGCCGTCTTTAGCGCTAAAAGTAACTTTAATCACCCGCTGACCTCTTAGCTCTTTTTTTCCTCCACTGTTTTAATATGAATGAAGCAAAGAGGTGGCTGTCATTAAACACAGCTGCCATGCTGATACATACATTATCGAGGTGCTTCCATTCCTCTGCCCACTCTCGATCTGTAAGACGGTGGTCGATCACCTCCTCTTGACGAGCTCCGTGCACTGCTGTAACAAAAATACACAGAAGATTGTGGCAATATACAGGTTTTTTTTTTTTAAATAAGTGTGTCAACATAATGAAATGAAATCCTTGTTCAATTTCTTAGGCCTTACTAACTATGTACAGTATGTCTTATGGTGTGGTTGGTGTCTTAGTCTATTAGATGGGTGTACTAATTGCATTTTCTTGTTATTAATTTATTATATTTTCTGTGCACCTCTCTGTGCATGCATTTTAATGTAAAGCACATAAAGCATATACAATCATGTAATAAAATGAGAATTTGCACTGAATGATCCAAATTTAGCATGAATAAAATTAGATGTGAAGAGGCTGAAGTGACTGAAACGCCCTCTAGCATTAAATCTACTATACATTGTTTTCCATTTGTATTACTGTGTTTCAATCAAATAAAAAGTGGCACACACTCATATCTAATCAGCGAGATTGTTTGGCTAAGAATCGTGTCTTTCCTTTTGGGAAACCAGAAGGAAGGCATATATGGTTGCCACAGCTGACCACATGGGCATGTATGGCTGTGCTCTTTATATAGACACAGTGCCACAAGGATTATCACACTGCACTGACAGCTGGCCTTTGTTCTCTACATACACCCCATTTATATATACTGAAGCTCACTCAGTCTTGACTGTGTAACTGTGTGTAATGTGACTGTGTAACTACTGACTTATCTAACCAAATGAATGCTTTGCAGCTGTTCTACCTGTCTGCCGGTGCCTGTCTCGGGCTTCACGGTGTTCATTATGTCTGTAAGCATCTCTGTATTGGTGTGCCAGGGCCATGTCTTCTAAACGATAGTGCTGGGGTCCCACTTGGGGGTTGGGTGGGTGGGGGAGGCCATTGGGAGGGTGCGTGGGGAGTCCGTTGGGAGGAGGGTGAGCGGGAAGACCTGTGCTGGGGCTGAAGCGCTGGCTGGGGCTGATGGTGCAGGGCCTCTTGGCCAGGTGCTCCGGGTGCAATCCATCTCTCTCTGAGCTGTCTTTGGTCCTGTAGAGGAGGACAGGTATGTAGATTAACTCAGTGTTTCACTGAGTAATTCAGTGTTTTTGAGTTCAGATGAGCTGGAAAGGCTGAGCTAGAGAAAAATTAAAATGTTTCTACAGCAAGCTTAATATTGAATTTAACTTAAAATTGAACTTAGAACACTACTAAAACATCCATCATACCTGCTACTGAACCAAAGTATGCTGTATATACTGTTTTTGTTGTACATATCTGTATACCATTGTACATATCTATTACTATACATATATACTGTCAACTTCCCATTTATATTCTGTATATATAGTAACCAGTTATCCATCCCTTATTTATTCCAACATCTTTGCACTCTGCACCATTGTATGTAAATATGCTATACATGCTGTTATTATCTGTGTCACGTTGCTATTGTCTGTTTGTCTATTCTGTTAAGTACATTGTGAGCAAGGAAAAAAAAAACGGAGCCCAATTCCTTGTATGTGCACACATACTTGGCCAATAAAGCTGATTCTGATTCTGATTCTGAATACTTCACATGGGTATTTTGAGTTTCATTTTCTCCTTACACACAAATAATTTTGCCTCTTTTATTGGATGTGATTTCTCATCAACGTTTCAAAAAGTAATTGCAAATGTATCCTATCTAATCATTTTAAAAGTTAAGTTGAGAGAGAAGAAAGTGTGAGAAAATGCTTAGCACAACTTTTACATTCCAATGTTATCACAAGTGTCATAAAACTTTAAAAATACACAAAAATTGTTATTTGTCTCATATCTCATATATGTACATTCCTATTTAATTTTACTTTCAGGTTATGTTCTATTTATTTTTCATCATCATATAGGTCTGAGATTACACATATCTATATTGTATGTGAATTTGCTGTCATATATAGTACTTAGAAGTTCCCAAATTATATATAAGTTTAATATTGCACAAATTTACTAAGGATCTTTTCCACAAAGAAAATTGCATCTGCATCACTCATCTCAGTTTTTTTTAAAAACTAACTTTATGTGTGCAAGAAAAGAATTAACCTTCATACAGACTACTTCATGTTTCGCTTGGAGGCCTCCTTTAAATTTGATCAAGGGGGGAAATACCAGCTGTAAATGTGATTGACTGTAGATGTGATTCAATTTATGATGCTTAATGGTATTTGACTATCTGCTGTTTATCTACTAATGTATCTTTGTATTTGGCATACTGTAAAATAACATATAGTAACAGCAGAATCTGATGGATGATTATTAAGCAAAGACTCAGAAGCCTAAGTTACAGCTCACAGCATTTAGTATTGCAAATTATACCTGTTTGAGGAGACTCCAGTAAGGAGCACAAATGTGTCTTTTTTTAAAGTTCAACAACTCCCATATGGTGCATGCCAGCGCGCATACATACTCACGCACACGTCTTATGTATCCCTGCTGAGAGGTGCTTGTTGTTCAATTGCAGTAAGGCAGTGCCTCTCCAAAGCTTTTGCACAGCTGTACACCATATGTATCAAACAAAACCAAGTCCAAGCGTACACCCTGCATCTCAAGCTCTTAATCTGAATATCCCTCGGCCTACTCTTAGATTGCAAGTATTTCTCCCACCCTGCTCTTGGGCTTAAGGGGCAATATGGGCTGAATGCTGTGTGTTTGGCAGATGTTTAGTGACACTCATTTGTGTCTGTGTACTTTAAGTGTATGTGCGAGAGGTTGTGTTTTCAAGCCATCTGGACAGTTTAAATGGGAGTGTTGATATTAATCTGTTTAGCTGGATGGCAATAGCCAGGCATTCAGATGGAAATCACTCTTTATTATCCTGGGGATCAAAGGCGAATAAATGCAACACTGATGATGATGGTGTGTGTTTATGGGCGTGTGTACTCATTCTCAGTTATCCGTGTCTATATTATTGTGCATGTCGGCTATACTCGTACACATCCCTGGTTGTAGCATCTAACAAATCAGAGGTACAGCTGGCATGACGTAGACCTTGCCCCAGCTGTATACCCCCACCTCCCTTCCACTGAGTCCTGCCTGCTGCCGTATAAGCCAGAGGTTGTGAGGAGGATGTGTGGGGATTACAGTGAGATTGCATGTCCAGCTCCAACCTCTACTCCCATTCAAAACTGCCACCACCCACCTCCCCACACCCTGCCCAGGATGTGCTCAGTGTTGTGGTCAGCACATCACCATCTGGACACGTCCCTGACATATGGACAGCGGCTGGGAGCCCGCAGGTCAGGCAATGTAAGAGGGAGAGCGAGAGAGCGGGGTGAAGAAGTCATCATAAAAGAAGGGCAGTGCCAGTAAGAGAAGAAGGAAGAAATGAAAAGGGAAATGTCAGATAATTCTCTCTTGTTTTATCCTCTTAGCTGAGAGAATAAATCAGAGTGCTGGGGAGAAATGTGGGACAATAGCAAACAATAGCTCTGTTAGATATCCTGTCTGTCTTTGGATAATGTTCAGGACATGTACTATACTTCGCTCCCTGCTCTCTTCTTTGGATCTCTTTTTCTTTTGCCTGTCAGCCTCTCTTTTACTACTCTCTTTCCTATGCTGCATTTATCTCTCTCCTCCCTCCCAGACAGCTGGCAGAGGCAGTCTGGCATCAGGGCTGTCCAGACTTCCGCCTCCTGCACAGAGGATTTATAGCCTCCCCTTGTCGCTTGGCATTCGGAAATACCCTAAAATAATTCATTTATAACAGTCCTTGTAAGACTCTGCCAATGTATGTTCACTTCTGGAGCCTGTGCTTTCTTGTTTTTTATAGAGAGATGCTACCTGTCAGGGGTCCTTCTCTTGCCGTGCTCATTCATCTCCAGCATTATCTCGGAGGAGTCGAGGGGTGAGCTGGCGTTTGCGTCCAGGAGTAGCTGCTCGTGTTGGGCCAGATACTGAGCTGGGGTCTGTTTGGCCAACCTGGCACAGTGGAGTAGTTCTCTCTGCAGCAGGGGCAGGTTTGCCTTCAGTGGTAAAAAGAGGGAAGACAGGTATTTCTGATTAGGAATGAAATAAGTTGTTATAGAAAGGACATACTGTAGATTTATTGAACCAGTATGAATCTAGATTGTTGAGTGGACAGGAAAAGAGCTAGAAACTCATAGTGGACTCACAGATAGATGGGGTGAGAGTGAAATAATGCCAGATTAGGGTGAGAAAAAAGAAAGTGATAGATGAAGAGACAGGATGAGATAAGACAGGTCCCTTGACACATTCCTCTACCATGTGTCTCACTCTCTCTCTCTCTGGGGTGTGCCGTTGTGTGTATTTTATCTGTGTGTGTACGTGTGAATGTGTGTCTAACACTGCTGTCAAATATCTCTCTCAGACCTGTCTGGTTGATATAACACAGCCATTGCTGCAATGTCCCAGATGTGGAGGATCATCGCACGCCAGGAGGTCTGACACTCACACACACAGTCTCACACACACCCTTTTTGCCAGATATTACCATGCACATCTTACCACTGTTTATATACAGTATGATGGCTACCGCATGTAGACAGTATACACCTATAGATTTTCCTTGTCAGTTCTCTTTGAACGCTTTCTGCTTGGACCACGAGGAAAGGAACATGTATCCTAACATGCTAAAACACTGTCCTGAGCACTGATCACACAGAGAAGTAAACTTTGTGCATTTAAACTGAAGACATCAGGTTTGATTTGTTTTATATGAAATCTGCAAACTTACACTTACCTTTAAGAAAGGAATGACAAACGGCCTCAGAGGGAAGTTGGTGGCCTCGTGAAGTTTGGAGTGAAATTCTTCGATGGTGAGAGTGGAATTCTGTCCGAGACAACAGGAAGTTTGCAACAAAGAGAGAACATAAGAAAAAAAAGCTTTTATAACACTTTATTATGGCGGCACAATCATTCCAACAGATGCTATTTCCTTATCTTATCATCACACGTTCTTATAATGTGTAAATAAGATAGTAAGTTGCACAGAAGAACTTGATCTGGGTTTGGATAATTGTACAAAATAAATTCTGCAACACATGAATTAACTGTTATGTTACCATAAAAAACTATAAAACGATAAAGGAATTACTATGAGCAGGTGTATTGTAGTGTTACTGAAAAGATTAATTAGGGGAATTCTACATAAGCATAATCACATCTTACCACCAGTCCCAACACAAGGCTGCGCACTCTCTCTCCAATCTCAGGCGATATGTCGTTGCCAAACTGCTGCAGCGTGGTCAAGAATCGCTTCAGCTTGCAGAGCTGCCGAGCACCACAGGCTGGTGGGAGCTGTTGGTTGGACAACGAGGCTGTCGAGGACATGGCCGGCCCGTTGCTGAAGCCGTTAGGCGTGGACGGAGCACCGTTTAGAGATGTAGGAGAGTGGCTGCTCCCATTCAGCACTGCAGATAAACAGACAGAAGGAGGGGACAGTGTGAATTGGGTCAGTAGTTTCGGAGGGGCCTGAGGGGCATCTGACAGATCTAGGGGCATGACAAGGGCAGAAGCCTTTAAATCCTGCTGACATAGGAGTGTTTGGCTAAGATGAATTAAATAAAGCACACAACAGATTTGAATTTGATACCACGTCTCCAGTAAATGACAACTGTAGTGATGCAATTTTCTGCTAGCTGCTGTGTGTGTTTGCAGTAACTTCAGCTGTCTCACAAGTGGTACCATTTGACTCCCACCCCAACCCATCCATCTCCCTCTGTATCAGTCTATTCCACCCTGCTCCTCACTCACTCACTAGGACACAACTATAAGAGGAACTTGTTAAAGAGGTGCCAAAAATAGTCCTATGGCCTGTGTTACTTTTATTCCAGTAGCAGGTGTGTAGCTAAATCTGGGCCTGCACATGTCCACCAGCTGAAAGTACATTTGCAGCTTTGAGGTTCAGAATAGGCACAGCATTCATACGCATTTATAATCACTCACATATTCTTCTTAAGGCAGGCACAAACAAGCTGATAAACAACAAACACATATGACCTCTCCGCTAAAATGCTCTTTTTCAGTCAGTCCTATCTCTCACCATTTATAAATATATATATGTTTC
The DNA here is from genome assembly GCA_015106735.1 of Paratilapia polleni. Classification (NCBI taxonomy): domain Eukaryota; kingdom Metazoa; phylum Chordata; class Actinopteri; order Cichliformes; family Cichlidae; genus Paratilapia; species Paratilapia polleni. The sequence continues at coordinate 21,425 of VUQI01047223.1, read as the reverse complement.
TGTGTATGAATGCATTATATGTATGATGCAATACCTGATGATGACAAAATGTGACATGGTTTTCTATCTTTCTATGTAAAGTATGCACCTAAAACTTCACGATAACAGCATATGAAAGCACTTACAGTGACCACAGCATCCAAAATATCATTTTATTACCGATGCAGCTATGTAATCTTCTCAGCATGTATTTGTAGGACTCTACAGTGAGCTACCATTGACTATAAAAAGCTATACCTTGTCCTCATATTTGAATAAAGCAAAGACTATAGGCAGTTCAAATGACCACTGGTCTAGTTGCTGTGGTTCCTCTCAGGCATGCTTGTTGCTCTAATCTGTGGGTCGAGGGCCTGAACACATATGGACTAACCCATGTGAGTCTAATAGGCTGCACTTGTGTTCTGGTTTTAGAGAGAGGGAGAGGTGCAATGAGAGAGTTGCACTCCTGACCACCCGCCACAACAGGTGAAACAACATAGTCTGTCATTGCTATATAGGGAAGAAAGCAGTCTACACACTGAAACGCCATCCTGGCCGATGTACCCTGTACCGACTGCCGCCTGACCAGCTGGTAAACAACACAGGCACACATGCGTACACAATGCCACAGCCACACTCAGACATGCACTCCAAGACACTTGTCCCACCAGCAAGGGCGTTATGCACTCCAAAAGACACGCACACAGATGCCTGCAGGGACACACACCTGACACACAAGTGACTTCAACACTTGTTCATCAGAACAGGGAAGAAACACATATTTGGAATTTCTCTTCCTATACACAAGCGTATAGAGTGACAGTTGACAAAAAAGAACAAATGGCTGTGTAGTGCATCACAGATGGCTGCTAAGGTATTGCAGAAATGTATGCATTTGTGAATTGTCTGATCAACACATAGTAGGTCTTAACATAAGAAATTTTCTTTACAGAAATACAGTTGTAATAAAAGTTGTTATAAAACCCAGACTTTCATTTTCAGAGCAAATTTAAGGTACAAATTAAGAGTTTTTAGTCCAGGTAAAGACAAGAAAAAGGCAAAAACATAAAACAAAAACATAGACATTGTGATCACAGTGTGATATCTACATTAATCACTAGTCCACAGACTGGTCCAGTTTGGTGTACAGTAGTTTTAACCCCAATTCCAACTACCTAATCTATGCTTATATATTCATGTCAGCTCCATAGAGAAGTACTCACAATGCCTTAGACACCAGCTCACACAACTTTATTCATGCCTTGTTTACTATGAAATAAAGGTTTAGAGCTATTCCATTCAAGACTCGCTGACACAGCATGCCTATCACAGTTTTTCTTGCACCTGCCTCAAAGCATGTAAGCAAACAGTGGGTTATGAACAGTTTATATTAAAAAGTTTGGACTGTAGATGATGCTTGTGGTAAATAAATCACAGCCTAAAGTTGTTATAGTCTAAAGTGGAGGTGCCGTTATTCCTACTTAGAAACAGAAAGTATCCTTACTTGATTTACTGGTGGTAGGGGTGAATGAAGCATTGCGATTGGTTGCTTGGCTGACAGCCGGGGGTGGAGGTGGCATGGTGGGTGGGGTGGACCTGGGCTGGGTTTTCACATCCGCAGGTGAATCTGGCATTGTTCCAGCCTTCTGCACTCTGCTACCTACAGTATAAAAGGAGAAGACAGACACAGTTGTCAAGATGGTTTAAAAAAATAAAAATCAAAGTGGAGACTGCTGGTTAAGAAGAGAGCACTGACATCTTCACCTGGGAGCCATTAGTTGCTTTCTTAAGCTAGAAGCCCCACATATATAGAACAAAAACAAATCAATGCAGTGAGTGGAAATGAATCCAAACTTCTATTGTCTTTCCTCCTGGAAATTCATGGGCCTGGGAGACATGCAACACCTGCTCACTAGCTCAGCTGCTGCTGACTGAGATCCCCGTTTCGCTTCCCCCTTGCTCTCTCCCCTTCGCACATACACAATCCATGTAGCTATGACATCCCAATCAGAGCCCCTCCACTGTAACCTCCAACACCCTCACACTCCTCCCCGCCTGTCCCTTCTCGTTCCCTAGTTCAGACAGCTGGCTTGATAGCCAGTGACAAGTGCAGGTGGATCTGCTGCTGTCCATCACTGTGGACTGGCTTTCAGCAGGGCTCTGTCCTGCTACCAGAGGCTTCACTGTCCTCTGCCAGACACCCTGCCAGGACCAAACAAGGCAAGGCCAAGCTCTGTAGCGTGAAGGGAATGGATGGTACAGCAATGGACATGAGAAGAAAACACAACACGTGGTTGATGTGAGACGGCTACAGGCTTGTGCGAGGACTGATGCGCTACATTGTGTAGTAGTGGCAGGGCGCCTCGTGCAGTGCATATGCAGCGCATCTTCTACAAAAACACTGTCATGCACAAAACTGCAAACACTAAGTCAATCTATCTATCTATGGAGGGTTGTCTTTCTGTCTGTGTGTCTGACTGTCGGTGCAGCTGCTGGAACTAGATCCTTCTGCAATGCAAACTTGAGCTAAGACTGTGATGACTTTTTCAGCCTGAGAAGATAGCTTATAGTGATGTGTGTGACTGGCACAAAGTGCAATGAATGTGCACTACGTAATAAAAAATAATAATAAAATCTATATTAACACTGTTTACACCCCTCTATTATTCAAGTAAACACATACATTCATGAACACAGACTAAGGAAAGAGTGCCGTCTTCTCCACTCCAGTAAAACAGATGTAAACCACACTGTGGACTTTATGTGGCATTCAGTGCTTCTAAACTCATGTTGCATCCTCTCTCCCTCTTCTCTTCATCTGTCTCGTAATGCATCACTGGATTAAAAAAAATTAACTCTGTCCTTCCCTGCAAAGGCAGAGAATCCAAACTACTATGGTAGCCTTTGTACCACAGCACACGCAGTCATAAGACTTGACATAGTATGGTTGGCAGAGCCAGTCTCATGCATAAGCAAACCAAGTTTAGGGCCAACCAAAAACTTTCTCTTTTCCTTTTCCCTTTTTTTTTCTTTTGGTTTTTTTGATTTATTATATTTTTTCTATGTTCATCATACAAAATACAGTATTAGGCCACATTAACGGTCTGGTTAGATAACACTACTGGTTTAATTAATTCCTGCTGCTGCTATTAGAAATGGTCTCACATTCATTTATACATCATGGATCTTAACTCCATTTTAATGCGAGCACAATAAGTCAGACTAACCCAAAGTTAAAGTCCAATGGATAGATTATGTAAGGTCCATCAGTATCTCTGACATCATGGCAACCTAAAAATGGTAAGTATTCCTCCAAAGCCACCGAAAGCAAAACAAAGAACTGTCTGGGGACTTTTCCTCTTGTAGACAAAAGATCAAATTTCAGTTACAGTTTCTGGAAAGTCTGATTTTACCACCATTAAACATTTTACAGAAAATAGTGTAACGGGTGAAATCCGTTTGAACAGTGTGTTCACACATATCTGCTGCTTTTCTTGGCAGGTAAAACACACTAGAGACACAGAGGGCCTGCACACCATTATAGCAACATGCTGAGATAATGTTTTTTACACAAACTAAGGAAAAAATTATACATTACTTTGCCAGTATCACAAGAATAGACAAATGATGAGGCATTTGATTCACTGTCTAAGTTTATGAAATTTACCCTGGAAGTCTGGAAGTTTCGCCCCTGGTCGGACTCTCTTACATGCATTCTGTTTATTATCGTGAACCTATGTTTGATTATTGTGTGTGCCTTGATGATGTTGCAGACACCTGCATATAAGATATAAGATCTGAGGGCATCATTTTTCATAAACACTGATTAGCAAATGTTATTATAAATGCATATTTTATAAATGAATGTAACCTAGAGCCAGACACAACCAGTTAGTGATAATGTCTTGTGCTTCTACTAATAATAAAAAAGATAAAAGAAACCCTACCAACACCACTCTTGAAGTAAAATGTGTAAAACCCTCACTGGGCTTTATATATCTTTACTGTGGTTTGAAAGACTGCGTGTAGTTGCAGTGTAGTCATCAACTAATATATTAAATCACTGCCACATAATGTGTTTTTCATTTCACTCCTGTGAAATGTTTTCCTCCACAAAACTCCTGCCTCAGTTGGCCTCGGTCCTTGGTGTTAGCCTATTTCCGAGAGCTCATGTAGCAGCGTTCAACAGCTGGTGTCTGTATTTAAAGAGTGCCACACTGGAGTGTGCTGTACGAGGGCCATTGACACACTGATCCTCAAGAATACGAGGGGACTCTGCTGTTTGCCTGATGCCAGACGCTCTAAACATAAACACAAAGGTTGTAGATAGAGGCAGACGAGGCCGGTTGGTATAAATAGACGTAGCCATTCTCTTCTATACAACGCTAAACACGTAAAAGCAGGCACTACAGGGGCAGCCATACATTTCAGTAAACATCCCTTTGAGCAAATTACTTATGCCACTCTGTATTATTTTATGTGGGACTTACATGCAATATCAATCCTGATATGTAATATAGTAATATAATATATTAATATAAATATATATATATATAAATAATATAATGTAATATATAATATAGACCAGTCATACAAGTTTTTTTCTATAGTGTATGGTTAGTTTGTCCCCATACCGACAAGTGCAAAGCTACTTAAAATAACTGGAGAGGAGAGGAGAGGAGAAGAGGATAAGGGGACCATTCTGTCTGTCTGCTCCCACCGTGGGATTATAGACAGCTGTTTAATCTGACCAGCTACAGAGACAGAGCACACACATACACACCATGCTCTGGATTTTACTTTTAATACATTAGGAAGTCTGCAAGGTCTGCATCCCCATCTGTGACCATCTGTGCTCCAGTTGTGCTTTGTGTTGAAGGACAAAATAATTATACCAAAAGAAGTATAAAAAGAGAGCTTGGTATGCCAGGTAAAGTATACCTGTGGTTAAGATTCAGGTCTGGACCATGCTTCTGTCTGTAAGATGCTATTTCCCCCATGCATCTGAGTGCACTAAAGAAGCCACTTTAGGGACAAATACAGCAGTTTTTTGTCCAAAATATTTCAGAATATTGTGCTGAAAATAAAACAGCATGATACAATCATTACCTACCTTGCCGTTACTGTCTGTGGCTGTTTGCCTCTGTTTCACTCTGAACAGCTGTAAATCGGTACGTTTGACGTAATCGGGGCTAAAAGATTGCTCACCAAAGAAACAGTCCTCAGTCTGAGTTCTAAAAATGTTCTCTGTCTTCTGTTCTCCCCTTGTGCCATGATGAAACAAGATGAAAAACAATTCACTGCAAGACACACAAAACCACAGATAACATACTGCAGGAATGCACATGCACAGTGCAGTGGTTTGTCCAAGTCATTTGGGGGTTTCATTACAGATTTAGAGACATATATTTTCATTTTAGTTCCTTAAAACAAGCACAGATGCAGATATAAAGGCCGCCATGTAATGATAAGACATTAGAAGGTCATTCAGATGCTGGTCGTGCAGTGTGGTCTCATTTTACATGTGCATATGTCTGTGTGTTGACTGTATGTATATCGAGGCATTTGTTCTTCCACTGGAAATGCAGCTGCAACTTATTAGCATTAGCTAACCGCTACAGAACAGTCCCCTTAAATCCCCCATGTCTATTCAGTCTCTCATACTCCGTAGAGACTCTTGTCAGTGACCACATAGCCCTAAAATTCTCTCTCTGTCTCTCGCTCCCTCCCTCCCACTGTAATTCCCCCAGTCTCCAGGAATGCTGTTGTTTTTAATTTCTCCCAGCTGCTCTGGCTGGCTGCCCAGCCGCCTGGCTTTCCACATCTGTTCCCTATCACGCCGCTGTGGAGTCCACACAAACAGAGCCTAAGCCCCTGGCCCCCAGACCCCCACCAGGCCTTTATATCAAAACACTGGGGATTGAAGCCCTGTGCCTTGGACCTAAAAGTAAGGGATACAGCACCTACAGCACAATCCATTCTTATATTACCAGCAAAAATATCATTGAAATGAAAAGGACTGTGAACATCATTAGCACAAAACTAATATGTCATCTTCCTGAAACCTAGAGCAAATAAAAGATGTTTTCTGTCTGTGTGCCTACTAGTTCTACATTTTGACATTTGCCTTGTTATCAGGGTGTACTGATTCACAGGTAAGATAGGAATGTGTGTGCGCGTGAGTGCATAAATATTTGTGAGTCGGCACAGAGGCTGCTTCTGCAGACAGATCCCAGACTCTGCTTCATCTTGAGCTGATTTAGAGTTCAGAGGCTTTAAAGCCCTCACTAATGACAGGGTGGGAGGCAGGCCGGTGCAGTGTGTGCACACACAAACGCGTTTGTTTGTCTATCTTTACGAGGACTCGCATTAAAGTAGTGTATTCCCTCTCCCCTTGCTCTTACCCTAATCTAAACCAAATTCTAACCTTAAGTCTTAACGCCGAAACAGCCCATTGAAGGTAAGTCCAAATCTCTTCACTTCACAGCGATGTCCTCACTCCTAGGGTTCAGATTATAGTTGCACGAGAACACACTCAAAAACCACACTATAAACAGATGCACAGATGGTTTCACACGTGCTTGCAAGTTTTCAGAATGCATATGCTCACGCTGTGGACACAAACATAAACATTTTGCCCTTTGTTACTAAAGAATCGCTGTGATATTATACATGTGCAGCATATGGCATAATAAACACGGTGACCAATAACAAACGGGGATAAGCGGGGGAATAAGACGGGGGGGACTGGTTGTCCTCAAACACTGACAACAGTCATGCTGTCTTTGATCAGATTACTACAAGCAAATCAATGACAATTCACCAGCGTTTCCAAGTCAAACGCATCTACATTTTCTTTCAAATGGTTTAACTGGGGAGAGAAGAGCAAGAATAACTTCAGGACAAGAAGAAGGTGAGGACAGATCAAAGACACTTTATCTGTGGCCAGAGGTGCTAAGGTTAGAGGAGTTGTATTTCTGTCTCTCGAAGCTGCAGGGATGCTGTCATATAGTGCTTATATCTGTGAAAGCTGTTGATGTAATTGTATTGAAGTTCTAGCGACCATCTGTTCTCCTTTGGGAGGGCCTGGCTCCTCTCGTCGGCAGTGAAGTGGTTATGTGCAGCATATCACTGCTGCCGACGTGCTCGCAGAGAAAAAACTTCCTTTTCAGATTTTCCCAACGGCTGCTAATAAAATCCAGATGCTAGACTGTTTCTGCCTCGCTCCTGCCTCCCTCACTCCTCCCTTTCCATCTTCTGTCCTTCTACATCTCTTCTCTTAGTCCCCCCTCCTCCTCATTCTGTCCTGTCCTTCTGCATTGCTAATCATTTCTTTTGCTTTTTTATCTACCTCTCCTCGCTTTGCCCTCTTCTTCATCCCCCCACCATCCGTCCATCCTCACCTCCTTTCTCTCCAGCCACTAACTCAGAGCCATTCCTAAATAAAGGAAAGTATTTGTGACATTCGGCCAAGGCAGGCTGTGCCAAGAACAACTCCCTGGCTAGCCAGACACATCTGGAGTGTGTTAGGACTGCACTGGGCACTGGTACCGACACTGGCTATCCCACCACACATATATGTACACACACACACACACACACACACACACACACTGCAATGCAATGCATAAAAGCTGGACTACATACATTTTTACAAAGCTTTGTTAATTTCACATCGAAAACTGCAATTCTTGTTGCTCACCATACATACCAGAAGCTGCATGCACAAATTCTCAGTTGTATTTGTTAGTGTGTTGTTTACACTTCCTCAGCAGCAATAGGGTAATGCACAGTTTTTATGTATAATTATCCAAGTACATGACTACATGCACGTATTCTGTGTAGGTATGTGAACGACACCAGAGTGCATGCATGCGTTTTGTGCTTCTGCATGTGTGTAAGTGTGTGTGCGGGTTTGCATGTGCGCGTGTGCTTGTGTGGCTCCAGGGTCCCTGTGTGAGAGGAGCTGAACACCTGAACATCAATAACTGTCATGTGAGCCACCTGGGACCCCACAGCCAGCTTGCACCATGGGCACACAGCCATCACCAGCACAGCTGCCACAGAGAGGGGAGGGGATGGGGTTATAGAAAGAGAGAGAGAGGGACTGAGAGCAGAGATGTGGGGGAGGAAGTAGGAGACAAGAGAGAGACACAGACACGAGGAAGTGACTGTGCATGTACATCTAGGAATGGGCCAGAAAAGCAGGCAGGCAGACAAGCAAGAGCAGAAAAATTTACATGTAGCTTCTGCTGTGCATGAAAACTCTCTTTTGTTTCTGCTCATCTCCATGTTTTTTCCCTTCATTCTGTCAGCCATGCACCTAATTTTGCCAGCTGAGAGCTCAGCCCCAGGCTGCCATGAAATAACATCAGATAAGACTTTCTTTTGTCTTTCCTCTTTCTGATGAGCTCAGTTATTGGGCTTCCTCAAACGTGACATAATTCATCTTAACATCGAGTGCACAGCTGATATACTGGTGTAAAATTCAGCTTTGCAGAAGCCTAAAACCTTTTCTGTGGCATGCATGGAGTCATGATTAGCATCACAATAAAAAGGAAGTGTAAACATTGAACATTAAATTGAACACAACCAAACCAAAGATACTTTTAGAGGTATGATAGGTCCCACCTAGTCATCTGATTTTGGGTCAAGTAGCAGAACTTAGTAAATAAACTGCATTGCGTCAAATGGAATAACTGCCTTACTGACCATCTCATGTGTCTAGCCCTGAATTCTTTAATCAGTGACCAATGTCAGTTTCATAAATGCAAATATTTCAGTGGAAATAAAACCAAAAAAGAAAACATGTTTGAAAAGAGTACTTTCACAGTGAGCGCATTTCCCCGATCCAAACACCTGCAGCCTCACCCAGCACCAATTAGCTCATCAGGCTTTTAATTACTCTGTTAATTGCATACAGGCAGCATGAAGGGCAGCCTGGGAATAGGGCAAGGGAGCCTCCTGAGGACCCAGCCTGACAAGCCTGACAAACAAAGAGGAGGCTTTCTACCAACAGCAACCACAACAGAGCAACTCTTGAGCTATAGGAGGAGAAGCGAAACAGGAGAAAATAGCTGCAAGTGCCTTATTGACAGCACTGTGATATCACTTCCTGTTCTGATCAGTTAAGCACGGAGGCTAAGACTGTGGCTGAGCTGAGAGTGATGAGAGAGGCTGGGGGAAAGTTGAGAAGAAGCTGAGGGGAAAACGGAGCAGGGCCTTGTACAAAGAGTTATGTGGACATCTGTTAGCGGCTACACTGCATCTGGATTAGTTCATTTTGGTCACAGGAGAGAGAGCGAAGGGCTGGGGTCGGAGGGGTGGGTGAGAGGGGCTAGCGTGGGAATGTCCCACTGTTCAGTTTAGGGCATGCAGGCTTATTGTATTTGTGGGAGAGTTAGGCTGGAGTCTCCACAGAGTGACCTGTCTGTCACAGTGCTCTGCGATAACACAAACATCCTCTAAACTGTGCAAACTGGACACACACATTCACATGCAAACAGGACTACAAGGCAGCTGATATGAGAACAGTCAACAGAGCAATGAGAAATTCTGTATCTGTTTTCTCCTCCTGCTATTTGACATTTATTCTTCGTCCACGTTTTACTGTATCACAGAAGCTGCCTGTCTGCCTCTCCCTCACAGCAGATGTCCTCCTTCCATTTCTTCCAGGAGCAGTGTTTGAGGAGGTGTATCCAGGAAACAGTGGCCAGCGCTCACTTCCTGTGTGACAGGTGTGCGATGGAGGCCTGACAGCTGCTGTCCTGTTCTCTCTTTCCCTCTCTGTATTCCTCTCTCCTATATCTCCCTCTTTCTAGCCAGCTGCAGCAGAGAGCAGCTCTGTTTGTTCTTACGTCACCGCTGCTGCCTGCTGATTTATGGAGCACAAAAGACTTAGATTTGACCCTGGCAACATGCACACACCACAGCAAATGCAGCATCTCTGTCTTTCCTTTGCCACAGACTCTGACTCTTTGCACGAGTGTGTGTTAAACAGAATGTGTGAACTATGGCTGCCTATTTTTCTTCCCATGTCTCTCCCTCTTATGCTTTGTGCACCGTTAAAAACCTGACACTGAGCTGTCACTTACAGCTAAGATAGGAAAACAAACAGCAGATTAGTCATTCTCCTGCTTGATGTCTTGTATTTCATTTCATTCTGTGTTAAATGTCTGCTCTGTCACTATGGAGCTGTCAGCACTGACAAAACTGTCTGTAGCCTGAACTGCTCTCCAGCCTGCCAGTGCTCTCATACCTCTTCATTTGCCCTGCGGGCACACTAACAAAAGCTCCTGACATTAGCCAGGCATGGGGAGGGTGTTCTGTATTATCCTGGAGGACCCCATAGGTTTCACACACAGACACACAAACCACTGTGAAACAAGAATGTGGCGGGGGGGGGGGGGGG
>VUQI01047217.1:25498-38774 GCA_015106735.1 Paratilapia polleni | reverse complement strand
CGAAATTTCCTCGCTACTAAATATTCCACAGTCAACTGTTAGTGGTATTATAACAAAGTGGAAGCGATTGGGAACGACAGCAACTCAGCCACGAAGTGGTAGGTCACGTAAAATCACAGAGCGGGGTCAGTGGATGCTGAGGCGCATAGTGTGCAGAGGTTGCCAACTTTCTGCAGAGTCAATAGCTACAGACCTTCAAACTTCATGTGGCCTTCACATTAGCTCAAGAACAGTGTGTAGAGAGCTTCATGGAATGGGTTTCCATGGCCGAGCAGCTGCATCCAAGCCTTACATCACGAAGCGCAATGCAAAGCGTCTGATCATATGCGTGTGAAGCCAGACGAGCAAATACTTTTGGCAATATAGTGTAGAAAATGCAAGAAGAAAGGCCAGAAAGGGCTGAAACCTGTTTCTAAGATTTAGTGACATTCTGTGACATTTAAAAATGCTTCTCAATTATCCTTTATTGAGTAAATAACTGCACTGTAAGTCAGAAGTGCCACACAACTCCTACAACTAAGTCGGTGCATTGAGTATTCGGTGTGACTGATGCTTATAAAGCAGCTCTTTTCAATAACCAGACTAATATGACGTAACATGTTTACTGTCTTTTATTATGTTGGGAGATTCATACAGCTCATCTAATTACTAGTCTAAGTAATAAACGTAACACACAATGGTTTGACACATATTTCTTTGATTTAAAATAGGTTGTAGGTTATTGTTGAAGTTGGGTAAATACTGGGCTACTTTAAGATGGCAGAATAAAAAGCAAACAAGCAAACAAAACCTTATGACAAGAAAAAAATGAACACATGCCTCAAGACTAAACATTAAATTCCATTGCCTATGACCAAATATGCACTGCAGCTGGGTGGTACTGGAAGCTTAATGAAAAAGGGTGTAACATTAGTCCCCAAAAGCTCAGTAAGCCCACACCCTTCACACACACACACACAAGCTCTTAGACCACCCTTGTGTGCATACATATATTACATAGGCTGTCTGATGTCAGCAGAAAGTGAGTTTCAAATGAGGACATGTTTGTATTAAGGATTCCAAGAAGCAGCTGTGTATCTTTTCTCTTTTTGCTGATACAGTATTTGTTTCTTTCCACACATTTTGCCCCTCCAGACATTTGAGCCCTCTGCTTATTTCAGAAGTCAGAACTACACAGTAAGGCTGAAGTAAGCTCTCATCTGAGGCGAGCACAAACTGCAGACAGGAAACATGCTGCATGTACACCCATTACCATGGTCTATTTTGAATAACCTTTGGTTAAGCAGTGAGTTGAGCTTGCAACACACCAATATTCTGCTCCTAACTGAAACCCAAATGGTTTGGTTTCCACCGGGTGTAAACAATTTATTCAGCATGGTTAGAACAGCACCCCCCACCCCCACCAGGCATTTTCTCACCAACCTAATCCCCCGCAAATTTAAAGAAGTTTTTCAAAGTACAGAAAATCCGCTGGCGATCTACCTCTAGAGTTGCCAGCTGTGTGCCATCCATGTCAATCTTAAAGGAGTAGAGGTGCTCAGGGCTGGGGTCAGGCAAAACATTGCAGCCCTCTAGGGTCACAGCAGGTTGGGTCACTTTGTTCTTGCCCTTGTCTTGGTAAAACCACAGCTGTCCGTTCTTTATAAGGCACCAGCAGGTCCGCCACTGACTGTTCACCAGTACATTGAGGTAGCCTGACAGAGGATGGAGGAGAAAACATAAACAAGAAATTCCTACTTCTCTTAGAAAGTAATACTGTGCCACTATATACAAATGCTTGCACTGTATTGTCTGATATTGTTCTGAGGCAATCAGACTTCATCAAAGGCAATCTATGTTTGTCTGTGGTTGTTGCTTAAACCAGTGCTTACAGGCTATTGTTGTAAAATCTTGTTGTTTGCTGAAAATCATCAAATGTCCTATGTACTATGAGCATCAAAAGGAGCAGCTGTATTGCATACTGTCATCTGGACCAGCCAAAATGATATCGTAATGCAAAGGTTTTCACAGCCAAATGTGAATGGTAAATGGACTGGTACTTTTCTACTCAGTTTTGTGTGCTCAAAGCGCTTTATACTACAGGCCACATTCACACAGTCACACATACATTCATACAGCACTGTTATCTATACTTAAGTGCTTACTAACATTCACACACACACACTCCGATGAATGCATCGGGAGCAACGTCGGGGTTCAGTATCTTGCCCAAGGATACTTCGAACCACTGACCGTCCGATTCGTAGACGACTCGCTCTACCTCCTGAGCCACAGCCGCCCCCATCAAACCACACAATCATCTGATGGGTTGAGCAATGTTGAGTGATCACAGTGTGTTAGAGTGTTATCTATTATTACACCACAGGAAAGTGTTATATTCTTCAGTTTCATTTACTATGTATACTTATGAATGTAGGGCAGACTTGCCTTATGGTTTTAAAGTTACATTGGCTGATGACACAGTGACTGTTGGTTTGATCACGGAAGATGAAACAAAGTGTTGTGCATATCTGGATGAGTTTGTTACTTGGTGTCATGCTAATTTTCTTCAGTTAAACACACAAAAAAAAAAAAACCCAAAAGAAATGATTTTTGATTTTAGAGCAAGCAGGAAGACACACCAACAGGTAGCTGTTAGTAGTGACTGTATTGAGGTTGTAAATGAACACAATTAGTTAAGAACAGTGATCAGTGAAAAACTGTCATGGAATTCAAACACATTTATAAGGAAGGACATTCTTGTTGTCTGTAATGTCTGTAACTGTGATGTCTTTATCATTGTATATATCTGACAGTTGCCACAAGACACAAATCGAATTTCTGAAAAGACAGTAAACGTTACTACTACGTTATATTTATCTTAGACCGTCATTAGACCCCCTCCTGCCCGTGCAAATGCTATCCAGCTACGGCAATTAAATGCAACAATGTCTGAACTCTGAACTATATGTAAAGTGCATTTTTGCAAACCTGAGGTGTCGACACATTTCTCTGGGCTCTCTAGAGAGGAGGTTTTTTTCTTGCCGATGTTCATCAGGTTGCTGAACATTAAGCCTGGACCATATTTTTTCTTCACTGTGGAAAAGAAGAGAAGAAGGACAACAAATTGTGACAGTATTTTTTTTTTTTTTTTTTTTTTTTTTTTTAAATCAAAGCACCATGTCCTTGAACATGTGTTGGAATAGCTCTTGTAAAGAAGCTTAAAATTAAACCCCACAGAGTGACTCACCATCTTTGTTTTCTGGGGTTTCAGCGTGGCTGTCTGTGCTGCTGCCGCTCTCTGAAGCCACTGAGTATCTCTCACTCAACTCCACCTGTGTGTTCATAGCTTCATTTTAGTCATTTTGAGGTCTTATCGAAAGCCTTATGAAAAACAAGATGTATGATCGCAACAGAAGAGTGTTTGAAATGAGTTTTACCTTAGTACAAATAAGCCTTGGGGAGTCAGACGCAGTGTGTTGGGGGTCACAGTTGTCATTTGGCTTGGGACTGATTTCTTGAATAACCTTGAACAAGGAGGAAATGTCCTCTTTTTTGTAACATTACAAATAAATAATTATCACATGATCTCAAAGCAAACTACTGTGAATTTGTTACCTTCAACCACTGCTCAGTCTGCTCTTTGCTCTGCAGGCCCAGCACGATGGCCTCCCCTCCCACTGGAATAATCTTCAGTTTGTGCTCTTTCCTCTTTAGCTGCTTCTCTTTGTAGACGACACTGCAGCCCAACAGACTCACATCCAGCAGAGGGGTCTGCTCCTTGGAGCTCTTATAGCACTGAGAGAGGCAGAGACAACATGCTAGCTTAGTGATCGGTATCTTTAAAATTAATTAATTCTCCTTTAATAAATTTTAGCCGTACACTCAGCAAAAGTATATACTAAAAGTAAAAAAAAAAACCAAAACATATATATATAAATAATGTCAATCAACCAGTGTGTAGGATAATCAGTTTGTCATTTGTCAGGGTCGGCGCCAGAGCATATGAATGGGACAGGCAACCAACTTTGACAGGTGGCTCAAGTCATTTCACTTCCCACAATAAAAATCAAATAAAATAAAAAATAAAGACAGAAATAAAAAAGGAGAGAGTGCATTCATACTGACACTTATGTGCAATTGCACTCACACACACACACTATGTCCACAAAACAGAGGTTATAAACTAAAATGCACAGCATGACCCGTTAGATTTACATTTAAAGGAGTATTGACACCCTTGGCACCCAAAAAATTGTTGCAATTACAAATGCTTTGGTATTGTCATGTTTATTCCTTGTGTTGGCATTGGAAGAACACAAAAAAGCAGAGAAAAAATAAATCTGAGACATTCCACACAAAATGTCAAAAATGGCCTGGACAAAATTGTTAGCACCCTCAACTTAATACTTGGTAGCACACTTTGGAAGAAATAACTGATGTTAATTGCTTTCTGTAACAATCAGTGAGTCTTTTACATCTCTCTACTGGAATTTAGGACCACTCTTCCTTTGCCAGCTGCTCCAGGTCTGTCAGATTTGAAGGGTTCCTTCTCCCAGCTGCTGTTTTTAGATCTCTCCACAGGTGCTCTATGGGATTTAGATCTGGACTCATTGCTGGCCACTTCAGAACTCTCCAGTGCTTTGTCTTAAACCATTTCTGGGTGCTTTTTGAAGTATGCTTTGGGTCATTGTCCTGCTATAAGACCCATGACCTCCGGCTGAGGCCCAGCTTTTTGACCCTGGGCCCTACATTGCGCCCCAGAATTCTTTGGTAGTCTTCAGATTTTATAATGGCATGCAAACAGTCAAGACTACCAGTGCCTGAAGCAGCAAAGCAACCCCAAAACATCAGTGAACCTCCTCCATGTCTGACTGTAGGGACCGTGTTCTTTTCTTTGAAAGCTTCTTTTTGTTTTCTGTAAGCAGTCGAATGATGTGCGTTACCAAAAAGCTGTATTTTTGTCTCATCTGTCCCAGAAGGATTGTGGCTTCCACAGGTGAGTTTTAGCAAACTTCAATCTGGCTTTTTTATGTTTCTGTGTCAGCAGTGGGTGCCTGCAGGTCAGGTTTCCATATTGCCAGCACCTGTTACTTGCTACAGGTAAGATGAATTACAAATTAAAGGAGCATCACATGCTTGAAATACAATTATTTAGTACAATTCTGATAAAGATGCCAACAATTTTGTCCAGGCCATTTTTGACGTTTTGTGTAGAATGTCTCAGATTGTTTTTTTTTTTGCTTTTTTTATGTTCTTCCAGTGCCAACACAAAAAATAAACATGACAATACCAAAGCATTTGTAATTGCAACAATTTTTTGGGACAAGTGGTGCATTTTCTGACATAAATGCAAGGGTGCCAATATTTTTGGCCATGACTGTATAACTGATAAACACTGGGCCACCTTTACAGGTTACACAACAAATTTAAGTATAAACAAGCTACTTTAAACCACATCATGAACCAGTATGCATAATTACAACCATACATAGATAGTATGCTCATAGGGTAGCCACAGTTATAGAAATGCAAAAATATCTGTCCTAGATCGCATAGTGTAGAAAGCAGCTGCAAGTACTGGGCCACCTACACATTATACCTTCAGGGGCTGCTCGGCTGTGGATAAGATTAAGAGGTCTGGCCCAATACCTTTGTCCATAGTAAAGTGTAGCTGCACAAGTTGAAGAATGACCTCTTTTTAGTCCCAAAGTCCGCTCCAAAGTCAGTGTCCTCCTGAGTCATGCTGGTTATGTGATTGCTGCAGAAGCACTAAACTACTGTTAACCAAATAATTAACTTGAGCTTGAGCTGCAATAACTTATTGGCGATGTGGGTGTTTAGCTTTTTCATTACCAAACTGTATGACTTAATCTGACACTCACTTGTACAAGTGTATCCGTAGAATTCAGATGAAGGGGTACAGTGACCTTTTTGCATGGGCCTGGATCCCCAAGGCCTGTCCATAGTGCCCGCGCTGACATTTCTTTTTGGTGAAGTCTAGTTATTAAAGTGCTGCCATTTAGGATATGCGTTGTAAAATATGTGTGAACTCTGTGCTTCAAGTAGCTTATTGAGCAGAAGTTCAGATACCTAACATATACCTAGCACCAAAAAAAGTGTAAAAATACAATATGCGAGTTTCAGAGGAAGTTGCATATGTGTTGCAACTCAACTATTTCTTGACAAACACCCATTTGACCAGTGGTTTTTATGCACTTGGCTTAGTTACTTTAGTGACCCACAAATTCTATTTTTAAATTAGGCCACTTTTTTTTGTATGAAACAGCCTACACAATGTATTAATTTAAAGCCTTTGTATGCAGGGCACATGTATTAGGCACATTTTCTATACATTTGTTTTCTAGCATGGCAATTCAAATATGTTAAGGGCATTATATACTACCCTGTTGATCACCCCATTATTATTTTAAATATATAAGGTAATTAGGTTTGATTTTTTGCTTTTTCTCTTAAGTAACATTAAATTGTTATAATTGCAAGGGGGTGTATAAACACCATCCACTTTTCTTCCTCATTGCAGCTTTAGCACAATCTTTCACCCACCAGCAGACGATGGTCTTTGATAACACAAAGCTGTTTGGCCCACTGGCCAAGCCATTTCTTCCTCCACAGGAAGGCACAGATGCGAGCATCCTTCATCAGCTCAATAGACGCCTCCGCTGATGGCCACTGGTGCTGAGCTGATGGCGACTTCCCTCTGGTCACTTCCTCCTCATCGTAGGACTCGTATGAGCTGCTTACTGCCTCTCCATCATCTAAGAAGGACAATCAAAGACAAAGATTACAAGACTGCATGGATTACAAGGGATGAAAAATGATAAGGCATGGAGAACAAGGATTAGGAAAAACAAATCTGTGGGATGAGTTTGAAGGAACAAATGAAGTTAATGTCTGATTTCTTGACCTCAGTGACTTTCTTGAGTGGAGGAGGATTTCCTAAAGCATTAAGGAAATACACATTTTCAGTATTGATGAGTAAGTGGCCACGAAAACGATGAAACAACGTTACGATGAAAGGAAAAATAATAAATTCAAACTGATTGATAATGAAAACTGTTTCTTTACATGCACTGCCCCAGTAAAGCTGGACAATGAGCAGTTTGGGGACATGCTGGTTTCCCCATGCACATTCTGATTTGATGCAAACATCTGCATTCATGCCACACACAAACAAACAAGTCCCAACTACCCCGGGTGATAACAGCATAGACCACACTGTCAGAGCTGTGCTCTCGTATCCAGGGCCCTGAGCGGTGGCCAAAATAGTCCAGATCTACACAACATCAAAGGAAACATGAAGAGCAAAACAGGAAAAATGGACAGCAGAGAATGCCTCTGAATAATATGCATAGAAAAACTTCTAAATTTTAACTACACGTACCACATTCTCTATAGCACCCTGTTTGGCCTATTCAAATGTATTCAGTTTTGCAAATATATCATAATGTATCAAATCACTTGCTAATCATTAACAGTACTGTTTGTTGATTAGTTTAGAGATGGTCATATGACTAATAACAAACAACCATGGGCCAAAAAGAATGGAATATTCTTTGCAGCTGTGGTAAAAATATTTTTAACCAATGTATATTACATATAATACACGAAGCTATTTTAGCTTCCAGCACCGAATAGAAAGCTGACGCGTGTTATATTTGATTAATTAAAGTAACTTCTTTTCCACAGAGCAACATGTAAACAACCCTATTACACCATGACACTAGCGGAAAGCTGGTTATAGAGACTGGTTTCCAGTATCTAGGCAACTGTTGTCATTTTATTTTATAGCTCAAACTCAAATGTTAAGTTAAAAAAGCCCCAACAGAACAGACCTGAAAGGTCTATAACTTACACAGTTCATTTGGGTTGAAAGGAAACAGCTAAGATATATCTAAATGTAATTGGTCTCACTTTACAAGAAGTGATTGCACACAACATTTGGCAATAGCCTCACAATTATGAAAATATACCCTTTTTTTTTAACCTATTTCTGTCAAGAGGCAGCCTCAAATAATGTGTGGCACACACTCACCAAACATGAGAAATTACTAGTAATAGTAATGCTGCTTTAAAAATAATACAGTAGATATTCTTTGCAGTAGTATACAGCAAGAACACTGGGTAACTTTGACCATGAAAATAAAGCATTTTATCTCACAATTCATCACCTGGGGCTGCCTAACAGAAGATGCGTATAACTTTGAACATAGTTCTTACCATTGACAGTTTCCTCATAGGGTTGAGCCTCCTCATAGTAACTCTCTGAAGTGTCTATACAGGCTGGAGCTGGAACCAGAGGCAAAGGGAACGGCTCCCGACCCACCACACCCTGACAGATGAGGGAGGCAAAAATGAGAAGGGTACCAAAAAAAGAGAGGAGTGTGGGGTTGTAAAAGTCTATATTTTTGTTAATTTAACTTCATCCCCAAAACTACTGTCATTACAGCCTCCATAGAAGTGGTAAATAAATGCCCTGAACACACACACACACACACACACACACACTATTAACATGTGTTGTTCCCACAGGCTGAACATGTGGTTAATCCAGCTGTCATTTCAGGAGTCAGTAGGGAATTCCTCAGGTAACCAAACCTCCTCTGACCTGGGGCACTAGACCTGGTAACTACTAGCATGTTTGAATTTAGGGAAGAGGGAGTGTGTTCATGTGTGAGCATGGAAGAAGAGAGGGGGACGGTGCGTGCGTGGGTATTTGGGCGGGTGTGTGTGAGCACAGTGGCTTTCCTGAAATCAATCAGCAGTCTGGCTTCACTTCTGTCTCCTCTGTGGTAAAGACTGTCTCCCCGACACTTAATGCGCAACTAAAATAAGTAAATCAGCTACGTGATCCAAAACACATTGTAGAGACGTCTGTCATCACAGGCGTTTCTTAATGAGGGTAAGGATTTTGGTAGATAGATTAGATAGCTGCTGCTTTAAGTTATCAGCGTGGAGCGTTGGTTGTATAATGCAATGGCTGTAGAGTATTGACACTATTGCCATGTAGATTAGTTGCACATAAGCCTCACCTTCACTGTATACTGTTTGCTTTGTTTAAATCAAAAACAAGGCTTGAATCAAAGCAGGAAGAGCATAGCACAAGTAGCTATTGGTAACTGTCCCCAGGAAGGTGAAAAGAGCAAAAGGTGGAACAACCTTAGAAGAAATCAAAAGTAAAAGTCAGGCTGGCAGTAACTCAATATAGAGAGCTCTGGGATATGAGAGTAACAAGCACTGTCTACTTCCTAGTCTAAAACAGACAGGTAATTTAAAATGGAAAGTACACAAGGTGGAACATGAAGCCTGCATTCTTTCTAATGACCAGCAGTCTGATTGTATAGGAATGTATGGGAAAATGACCCTACCACTCACTTTATTTATGACCTCACTAAACATTTTCTGAATGGGTTCATGGTTTCAGTTGTTAGTTTAAAGTCTTATTGAAAACAGCATTATTACGGATCCATGTAGATATAAATAGACAAACATAAAGCAGGATAATAATTTAGGGTGCGCCTACTTTTTGATTGATATGTTTGTTTAGAAAGACGGTGACGGCCAAAATGCTGAAAGGCCTCTAAAATCTGAATCCACAGATCAGCAATAGCCAAAATGACGAACTCAAGGCTTCAAAATGGGAATCCACAAACCAACTGGTGATGTCGTGTAAGGTTATGTAATGAAATGGTCTTGAAAAGTTAATGAAAGTTTGCCATTGTCATTTGTCAGTCTTACTGATCAGCATCTTTTAGGAGATGCTTTGGCAATCCTGTAGGCAATTTCTAAATTTTGTGCCTTTTATTTCAACCCAGTCAACCTGTCAGCTTACAAGTATGCAGTTTATTTGAAGATCACACTGTAATTAATCAGGTGTTTATTTTTCATGCTTCAAAAGCTTCACCTTCTGACTCATACAAAGTGTGTGGGAAACAAAATGTTCCCACAAGCAGGAATTGCATCACTGAAAAACAGCCTTAAGGCCTCAATCTGCGACCAAAAGTCTCAAGCTACAAGGTATCTATGGTGGCAATCAGAAGATGGCAGATATGCAAGTTTGGTTTTGATACAGTCTCAAAATAAAATGACGTTCCTGCTCAAAAACTTCAGCAGCTGCCAGTAAAACCGGCGTATTTTTTTTCTTATCTTAAGGTAAAATGAGAGATACTGGAGACAGACTTCTACAAAGGCACGATTTTTCTGAGGCAATGAAAGAAAGTTAAAGAAATGACACGTATCCCACATATTTCAAACATTAGAATAATTCACCATACCATCCAAGCCATACAGTATATTCTTAGTGTTGAAACCCTACAGTGTGAGCTGAATGACAAAAAGTGTTTTCTTAACCATGTCTGTTTCCTCCTACCACTGTCTGAATTCTTTCACTTTCACTTACTTTTTTTCTGTAAAACCTTTACATTATCTGCAAGGTTGCAGACATTTAGACTGGAAGTTGGAAGCAGGAGGCAAGAGGCAGAATGCAAGAACACACGGTCACATGAATATACTATACAAAGAGTTTGATTACTTAAAGATGGAGATTAATTGCCCAAAGCCAGCAATGCTTACTCATTGTTTTAAAAAACAGAATCAAATTAGAGAGAATGCAGTAATAAATTGTGTTTGTTGGTCACAAACCTGTGGTGGGTCTTCAGATACCATGGAGTCAGAGTGAGTTACTGGTTCAGCTTAGATACAGAACAACGAAAATTAAAAACACACCATATTTGTCTGCTTGTGTAAAAAAAAAATCACAAAATCATTATTTCTGATGTGGGCTGTCAGTGACAGTCTCAGTAACTCCCAATGAACAGGGAATTCCTTGTTAGTGAGCTTTTCCCACCATATCACTTTAGTGAGCGAACACATTTTCAGTAATCCGTAACAGATGTTATAATAACTGGCGTCATGTCACAGTCCGTGAGCAGTCACAGTGATGAAGACTTGTTTGTGTGATTAGCCTGCATACCTGAACACGGAGGAAAGGATCCTCTAAGAACTGTGTGGGACAGAAATGTTATCACTGCAGTTTAGGGAGGGTAACATCACTTCCACATTATGGAGCTATTCAAGATTCGTCATCGCACAAGTATCAGCAAATGCAACTGTTAGAATGTCCGAGTTAGAATTTCTTTTGATAATGATGCTAAGTAAATTTTAAAAAACAATTCTTAAGTGAAAAGGCTTTTTTTTTTTCCATTTTGATTAATTGATCACTCAATCATTGAACACAGTGGTAACTAATAGTGGTAATAACAGTTGCATTTCATTTAGGTGTCACAGCTTGTGCTATTGTATTGTTTTTTTGATAGCTGAAGAAACCGGAGCTCACCCACACCAGCAAGGGGAGAAGATGCGAACTCCACACAGAAAGTGGTGCTCTTTGGTATGAACACTCTTGCTGTGAGGCAACAGTGTTAACCACTGAGGCACGTGCTGAAGATGCTGTTAACTACTGTTTTGTTTTGTTTTTTTTAATCATAGGGGTTACATCAGTTGCATGTTTGGCATTATAAGGCTGTATATAAATGATGGAGTTAGCCCCCAGCTCTGAAAAGTGAAGTGTTTGCGGAAGTAGCTTAAGCCTGCATTTGCTTTAGTGGCCATCAGGGGGCGACTCCTATGCTTTAAAAGAAAAGAAAAAAAAAAAAGTCAAATTGTCGAGAAATCTATGAGAAAATGACCATACTTCTTTCTTGAATTATGATCTCAGTAAACCCTTTCTTTATAGGTTTATTGTCTCAATTGCTATTTTCAAGTCTGATGTAATACAACATGGTGTTCAGTTTGTAAATTAATGCTAAATTTATGCCTAGCCAAGTGAGTATCGTCACTTTGGTGGCCTCGGGATCCCCTCTCTGCTTTCTGCAGATGTGGTTCTTTTGGAGGTGACCTCCAGCTCACACTGTGGTGGTTTGCAGCGGAGTGTGAAGTGGCGGGGATGAGAATTAGCACCTCGAGGTCTAAGGCCATGGTTCTCAGCTGGAGAAAAGTGGAGTGGTCCACGAGTTGATGGCTCAAATGTAGTTTCAGAGTCTCTGGGTCTGAGTGGAGCGAGAGATTGACAGTGCAGTGTGGGCAGCAATGTGGTGAAGAGAGAGCTGAGTGTGAAAGTGAAGCTGTCGATTTACCGATTGATTTACGCTCCTACCCTCACCTATGTCCACGAGCTGTGGGTAGTGACTGAAGGAATGGGATCACGGATACAAGCGATGGAAAATAGGGTAAGGGGTTCAGTTATTAGAGAGGGATTCAGAGTAGAGCTGCTACTCCTCCACATCGAAAGGAGCCAGCTGAGGTGGTTTGGGCATCTGATTAGGATTCCTTCTGAATGCCTCCTAGGTATGTCCTGTTGGAGGAGGCCCTGAGGCAGACCCAAGAGAAACTGGGAGAGATTACATCTCTTGACTGGCTTGGGAATGCCTCGGTGTCCCCTCCAGAAGAACTGGAGGAGGTGGCTGAGGAGCAGGAGGTCTGGGTGTCTCTTCTTAGAGTGTTCCCCCCATAACCCACAGTAGAAAATGGACAGGTAGATGGATGTTAAATTTAGAGTCAACAGACA
Organism: Paratilapia polleni; assembly: GCA_015106735.1. NCBI lineage: Eukaryota > Metazoa > Chordata > Actinopteri > Cichliformes > Cichlidae > Paratilapia > Paratilapia polleni. The sequence continues at coordinate 26,209 of VUQI01047217.1, read as the reverse complement.
ACAAATTCAGACAACAAACAGCAGACAATACAGTATGATTTAGAGTGTGGGATTGACAAGTTGCTACTGTATGAGCGTGATTTTCCAGTGTCCTCAATACTCAGATCCACCCCTTGTTTGTGATGCCAAGATTTTAAAAAAATCCAAGATGGCAATGGTCATAATGGCAAACTCAGGGCTTCAAAACTGGAATCCACAAACCAATGGGTACATAGACTTTATGGTTCATATCACCTCACAACATCCCATATATGCATACACATATAAATAACCACTGAAGAGACAATAGCACACTTAGCTCTCTTTTTAGAGGCAGGCCTGGTCTAAGCCTTGACAAGTCACATGACAGTTTTACTATGATGGAAATAAAAACGGTGTTGGATCAAAGAACGCAGTAAATTACTGTATGTATCACTGACTTTAATTTAATGCTGGCAGGATTACTTTTAAGTGATAAATTGTTTAATTTAAATTATCGGGGGGTTTTTTTGTTTGTTTTTTTTTACTTTGAAACCAAATAAAAATGGGATAAAAATACAAAAGTATTTATTTGTTAAACAGTTGCAACACTTTCATTATTGTAAAAAAAAGAAAAGAAAAAAAAACAGTTGACAGGAACTTCCTGAGAAAAAGTTATTCTTATGTCTCTCTCTTGCACTCACACACAGATACACATGCACACACACTATAAGAGTGTAAACTGCTCCAGAG
>VUQI01047212.1:0-10773 GCA_015106735.1 Paratilapia polleni | reverse complement strand
CCATTTGCATTTAATCATTAGCTATTATTAAACTCTGTCTCTCTCCCATAGGTGTGCCTTTTTGTCCTGTCTCCCTCTGCTCTCTTCTGTTTCTCCTCATCCCCAACCGGTCGCGGCAGATGGCTGCCCCTCCCTGAGCCTGGTTCTGCCGGAGGTTTCTTCCTGTTAAAAGGGAGTTTTTCCTTCCCACTGTTGCCAAGTGCTTGCTCATAGGGGGTCGTCTGATTGTTGGGGTTTTCTGTCTTTTCTGTCTAATATTGTAGGGTCTTTACCCTAAAATATAAAGCGCCTTGAGGCGACTGTTGTTGTGATTTGGCGCTGTACAAATAAAATTGAATTGAATTGAATTATAGGGCAGCTGCTTCTAGTAAAAGTACTCTCATAAGCTAACAATGAACTCTCTACTTAGAAGTAGTGAATCCAGACCATGACTTATATTGGGGTGGCATAGAAGCTGATGTCTTGGTGTTTTTTCTTCTTTAAATGGGTGATGATGCTTTTAAAAATCTGTCCGTGTGGAAACAATGACCAGAGAGAAATTGTTCTACAAAAGAAAAAGAAAAAAAAAAGTTCTGTAAGATAAAAAGTCGCTACACGACGTAACTCCAGTTGTATGAGTATGTGCAGAGCCTTCCAACAGGCTTCACCATTGGTCGTGTGAGGTGGCCAGGTGGGTGGCCAGATTTCAGTCCGTGGTGGCCCACTCCTTGGCTCCATCGCTACTTCTTAAGACCAAACACCTGACATACAAATTTAACAACCAGCTGGGGAAGAAAGTAAGCCAAAAACAAAAAACATGTAGTAAGCAAAAAAGCCAGTAATTTGTTCCAGGAGTTGGTGGCAGAACAATTAATTAAGCCAACTTTAAAGTATACTCATAGATTACAACTTAGGAAAAAATTGTACATTGGAGAAACCCACCTCCCCCTCTATAGTACCACTTTTCTGAGTGCTACATCCTCTCTTAAGGGCTACCAGAGAGCTTAAATATCAGGCTTTAGAAATAATAATTTAATTCACTATAGCAATAATGAGCACAAGATGGACTTACACTCACCAGCTGTCAGTCCTATGCAAGGACATGTCTCTCACATGTAGGAAGTGTCTGTGCCCACATGTGAGTGCAGACCAGCTGCAATATGTATATTTAACTGCTCTTCCGATACAGTCGAATTACTGTGTGAATCTAGCCAAAAGCTCTGATCCCTACCACAATCAATCTACTTCAACCTTGAAGAGATGTCAGATGAGAAGCAGGGAGGATGAGAGTAAAAGTGTGTGTGCGTTTGGGTATGTACGTGTGTGTGTGTGTGTGTGTGTGTGTGTGTGTGTGACAAACACGGAAAAGAGTAGGAGAAGTGGAGGGAGAGTATTCTCACCTATTAGATCATTCACCCAGCCCTCGCGCGGCACGTCCCGGGTTCCCCATTGCTCACCCAAAGCGTCCACACGGCGTCACTGTTGCTGCGCTGCTAGCGCCTTGAATCCGCCCCCAACTCCACCACACAGGAAACAAGGTTACTGCCCAAGAGATGTCACTTCCGAAACACCCACTCCCGCTCGCTTGCTCGCACTCGCTCCCTCACGCCCCCAGCCTATTGCCATGACAACCGAGAAAAGAATAGAATATAAGTGAGTGTTAAAGAGACAGGGGGATCAGAGAGACAGGGAAAAAGAGAGATTGAGGGAGAGAGACAGAGAGGGGAGGACAGAGAGACAAAGAGGAAAAATGGGCAATAGTGAAAGAGAGGAGAGAATGGAGTGGGGGGGGGGTGAATGAGTGGGCGGAGAAAGGATGGATGACAGAGGAGAGAGGATGAGAGACTGAGAGAAAGAGGAGGCATGTGATGGGATGTGGTTGGGGGTAAGGGATGAGGAGAGAGGTGTAGATGCAGTGGATGCTGTGAAGAAGAAGAGAGAGAAATGAAGTGATCAGAGACAGAGAGAGGGAAAGAGGGAAGGAAGGGAGGAAGGAAGGAGGACACTTTTTTGGGAATAGGGAGCCCACATCTTGTTCCCATAGCAACACAGCCATCCATGAAATACTGACTTGTACCTCCCTCTCACTCTCTTACTCTCTCTGTTTCTGTCTCTCCATCCCTCCCCCTCTCCTTTTCTCCTTCCTTCTCTAACTATATATACACACACCGTGAGCATAAGTTGGCACTGAGTATGTATGCAGTAATCCAAGCTCTGCAACATTGTCAAACACATCAAAAAGGTACCAAATATACCATCAATGTATCACACCATAAGAATTAATCTGTGTTTTTACACTCAAACAAGCCCTATTTTGGCTTGTTCATGTTCTTTAACACAATACTAGCACCCCATATGTACATTAACTGAGTTACTGGTTGCTGTAATCACTCCTCCACTCCAAGCTGGCTGTGAAGCAATCCTTCCTAATGCATCTACACTGTAAAGGCTTGGTGCATGCTGGAATTAACCCATGTTGTTGAAACATAGCTAAAGGCAAGAGTGTGTGTAGTACTTGCTCCAAATGGTCACACACGAATATGGGCTGAAAAGCCTTCTGTCGAGCCCATTATTAAGTTGGATTGTGTGATTGGACAAATATATCACTTGGTCAGTGGTGTCAAAAACTGCAGTTCAGTATAGTGTCAGTATAGCTCAGTGGGTTGAGCAGGGGACCCATATGCCAAAAGGCCACTGCAGGGGCCTGGGTTCAATTCCACCCTTGGCCATTTCCTGTATGTCATTTCCCTCCTTTCCTGTCTGCTCTACTGTCCAGTAATAAAAAATAATAAAGGCCAAAAAAAACAAACTGCAATTTCTTGAGTGACCACTTGAGGCTGCCTCCCAATGTGAGTCACCTACCACAGACTCCCATGTTAAAATGCAAACTTTACAGCCTGGTACAAAAATAGCTTTGGCCTCTTTAGCTAACTTCCCCGTGCATGACAATTGTACAGGGGATATTTTTATCAAGTCTTAAATTTTGTGACTGCTTTGCCATTTGTAATAACAAAAGCAGCTATAGCTGATAGATGTTATGCATTCCTCACCTCCACATCCACCTTCCAGTCACTGAACTGGACCACCATGTCTGTGTTCGAGCATTTTTTAATGCAATTATTCCATATAAATACAATATGTCTTGCTGTGTGCTATAGACGGTCCAAGAAATTTGTGCTTCAATTCTTTGAGTCAAATTCTAGTATTTTCTTAGTCTGTTACTTAACACTGTTTAGCAGACATGCGTGTCCCTGCATTGCATTGTAATAGTTTATCAATGCAGCTTGCTAACAAAGCTTGCCACCATTAAATGTTAACTCAGTACACCACTTTCTCATCTAAATATAGTCACTTCTGGCTCCAAAAAACCAACATGGAGGCTGCCAAAATGCAGACTTCAAATATTCAGACTTCAAAGTTGTGAAGTTAACAAACCAATGGGTGATGTGCATTTTTTATATGCAATCTATGGTTGAGTTAGTTGAGGGTGAATTGTACACTGACAGAGATTCTCATCATGTATAGCTAGCGAATGTCATGCCATAGAGTCCTGACTTGTACAGTCAGTGTTAAGGATAACAAAACACCAGTGTGGAAGCCTCCAAAATGACATAAGTCTGAGCTAGAAAACAACCATGATGTCCAGTCTAAGTAAGGTAAACACACTAGTTTTTCTCCCACCACACGTTACAGGTTGTGAACCCTGATCATTTGACAGCACGTTATCCCCATTCCTTTGTTCACTTAGAGGCTGCAGTGCATTTCACATCTAATTGCTTACTTTAGGTCAGCTGCCAGTTTTGTCCAGTTTAACACAAAAAATAATCCCCAAAACATGATTTTAGATTATTTTTCATAACAAACTAGTGCCTGCATGAATACATCACCCAGCCCTAGCCTGTTGTATCCACACGTAGCCTCTAATAAAACTGGGAAATAGGTACAACAGCACAAGCTTTCAGACAGTCTGTTCTCAATGTTCAGAACTGTCAAGTTCTGCGACAACTCCCTTAAACCCATTTATTACATTGTTTTTGCTATTTCAGTTCTTTTCAACAAATGACTACCATGTATTTTAGGGGAACCTCTTACTGTTTCATCTGGTGATGTGATCGCCTTAGTCTGGTGGTTAACACATGACTTGGTTATCTGAAGCACAAGCACAAGCTAATATGGTCTGACTGCCATCCCTGGTAGCCAAATTAAGTGGGTAAATTTGAGAAGTGTTTCCTTTCCTATAAAAGAGTGCTTGTTGCATTATGACTTTCCATGGATTGTTGTTGGAGGTAGGGCTTAGATGCAGGGATCCACAATAGCACAGGAAGCAAACACCCCAGGGAAATAGAAGGAGGCAATTTTGTACTAAAAACAACATAACTTTGTTAGATATACACCTGATTCAGATCATAGAGAATGGTAAACTCATAGTTTACCTTTTATTGAACTAAACTGAGATTGTGGACTTTTTCATGAATATTTCAAAACTGAAGAAGAGAAAAGTTGAAGAAAAGGAAGAAAAATTTAATTAGCATTTGGCAGGCTTGGGAAAAATATTGATAAGGCAATACACTGTATTGCTTTCTCTTGCAGTATGTTAGTGATACACAGGCACGAAATACCAATACTTGTATCACAACATGCAGGTGCTCTAAATGGATTCCCTGGCAATTTGAATTACCATAGTCTCTTGACTGCCAGTGGTGGTGCTTATCAAATGAATGAGGGTAAAGTGAACGGAAGTTCACTAACTTGTAATGAAAAAGAAACACACAGGGGAAGGGGGTGGGGCAAATCAGAAAGCAAATTGAATAATAATAAAAGAATGCATACAGTACACACATTTCTTTGAACAGATATTTTTTCATGTATTTTAGATGATTGTTTTAAACTGCATTGAGTATCAATGTATTTTTGTATTTTGATACCATTGTTATCACAGACAACATTTGTGAGTTATTCTGTGATTCACATCCCTATGTTCAGACCACTTCACATTTTGCACACTTGCAATATAAATTTTATTTTAAATGAATAGAGTTTTTTTCTATTACTCTGAAGACAATAACCTATAAAACAAAGTGAAAATCTTGTTTTAGAATATTTGCCAAACTTATTAGACATCATAAACAGAGATCTTTCATTTACAAAAGCATTTAGACACTTAGCGTGTTTCTTCAAATTGTGGTCAGATGCATTTTGTTTACCCAAAGAATCCCTGAAAAGGGTCTAAATGTGACTGCATTCCACCTGTGGGAAACTGAAAGGATTGGAAATAGTTTGGAAAGGCACTCAGATGTGTAGATTCTACAATCCCCACAGCAGGCCAGGACAAAAACCAATCCATAAAGTCCAGACCTCCACCATAAAACTGTGGCATATAAAACAATTTCTAAAGCTTAGAGTGTTCCCAGGAAAGCAATGATAACTGCTTTCAATAATTTTGAAAAGAATAAAGTTTGAAACCAGTGGGACACTTCCTTTATTTGGTCGTCTGAGTAAGAAGGACCTTGGTGAGGCAGTAACCAAGAATCCAAGGATCACTGTAATGGAGATCCAGAGGTCTTTATCTCAGCAACACTTATCAATCACACCTTTATAGAGGAGCTGGTAGACAGAAGCCACTCTAAATTAAAGTAGAACATGACAGCCTACAGACTGCATTTAAAGAAGCCTGAGAGCAAGAAAAAGATTATCTGATCAGACATAAATTGATGGATAGACTGATGGAGAAAATTCCCATTTTATTCATTTAAAATGACAACATAAGTGTGAAAAAGTGAAGTGAAGGGACAGTAGGATTGTGCTGATATACATGAGCTGACCTCGAGATAAAAACCCAAATGCAATATGTCTAAAGGGGGAGGGAGGGATCGATGTGGCCATCATCTCACCATGAATCTAAATGAAGTCCAACTTTCTGCACTACCTCCTGGCAGCCTCTTCTCAAAAGCCCCCTCCCCTTTCCCACCACCTCTCTTGTTCTCCTTTTGCCCATCTGTTTATCAGGCCCCCCACCCCTTCGCTCTCTGGCTCCCTCTCTGGCTTCTTTCTCCTGGATGTGGCTTTCTCTTTCTCACCTCCTGTAAACATTTGATCTATCTCAGTTTCTGTGTCTTTTCCCCTCTCCCTTTTGTATTCTACACTGTCACTTTTCCATCCTTTTATCTTCAACATTCCTCTGTCTGGGATTAAAAAAAGAACCCTACATCTGTCCTAGAATCACAATTTTACCACTCACCTCTCTCTCACTCCTCTTTCTCCCCTCGTACTTTTAGTTTGATTTCTAGATGTCTGTGATGTCTTCTCTGCATTTTCAAATCAAAATTAAAATTTCTCTGCCAAATCCATACTCCACACTAATAACCCCAACTGGCATTGATAAAGGCACAGACATGTAGTCACACATGTAGGGATTAACAGATTGCTAATAATAACGGCACAATAAACAATAAATACAAAAAGCTCCATCTGTTCAACTTTTGCGCTTGACATTGGTACCATTTTCATCGCTGAAGACAACTGTGGCTTAGTTGTAGAGCAAATGGCCTCAAGATGTTCCTGTCATTCATTTGCATTGACTTGCATAAATCTGAATGCAACTCATTAAAAACCAAAAGAATCAGACATTCAAATGTTTGCTTTCATTGCTGAAACTGATGGATATAAACTTCTCTTTTACATCTCAATGTGGTGTGGACTTCCCCCAAGATTCTGAATGGGCCAGGCATGGACTCGGCTTGCAAGTAAATACAAATGAATGACAGGAACAGCTTGAGGCCATTCAGGCTTTGGCCAATAGCAAACTTGGAATTGCTTGTTATAGCTGTACAGTAGCCTTCTCTCACAATCTCCCTTTCTACTGCTCTTCTGCTCTCAGTCTCCCACTCGCTTACACTCACTCCCACAACTCTTTTTGCCTCTCTCTTTCTCGCCCGCGCTCTCTTCCTCATTCTCTGTTCGTATCTCTCCTTTACATACCTAATGTCTTTAACTCTCTCATTGTAGCTATGTTTCTATCAAAATGTCAAGTCTTTTCTTGTAAATTTTCAAAATGTCACAGATATAAAATGTGACTTCTGTGTATTTCCATTAGGTACATAGGCTGAAGTACATCTTTAGATTTCTCACAGATTTCTGGCAAAGATGGTCTTTTTCACATTCAAGGAGAAGAAAATATAGAACACAACCATGTATAGAGCAGATTTTCATTAAAACAAAATAAGCATCTCATTCACGGAAGTAGCATAAAATATTTCTGGTCCTGGTGAGCAGAACAAGGCTGTTGTTGTGCTGTTGAACGCCTACATTGAACAACACATTGTGGATTCTTCACGCCAAGTGTATGTCGTAATCGAGTCATCAATCACATCATTTTATTATCTCCACTTTTTACATAAAAAAGCAAAAAAAAAAAAAAAATCGGTTTCAAAAAGTGGTAAAAACTTATTAGAAATTATTTTTAATGCAATTTTGTGAGCAATTCATAAACGCTGTTCAGTTTCTCTCTAGTAAACTCTTTCCCTCTCATACCATGTGATTTTGTTCCTCCACCCCCTCACTCATGTTCTCTCCTATAACTCCCCAGTCCACCATCTTTTTTTTTTTTGTTTCAATTTCTCCTGCATTATGGTCTAAATAGTCTGACAGACTACAGAAGAAATTCTCTGGGTTACTCTATAAGTCCCTTTTCACTCAGGGTGTGAATAAATAAACACTGTGGAGGGGAAATGAGACAGTGGACATCTATCTCTGCTGCTGCTTCAGTCAGAGGTGTAGTCCTTCCTCTCCACCCGGCTGTGAAGGTGATATTCAGTGTGCTGAGAAGAGAAAATAAAGATGAATGGGGCGAAAGAGAGCTCTGAGTGTATGCGTGTGCTCGCTCGTATGGACTTACAGGAATATATCAAATAATACCACATACATTTGTGCAGTTTTGTATTCTTTTGAACCCTTTTTATGTTCATTGGCACCTACAAAAAGAGTGCTACTGTCTGACTGTTTAAACTAATTGTAACAGTAACGCTGCTGCAGACATGGTGCTGCTGTAACACTTATTTGCAGTTGGTACCCCAAAGTTCAACTGCAGCCTCTCACTCAACAAATAACACATTTTTATTGCCATTTCTCATTAGATTGGCCAATCTAATTAAGCATAATTTATCTAAGAAACTGGACTGCAGTATTCCCAAAAATCTTCTTGATTATATCATGATTTTCTTCTCAACGCCAGGGTCCGCTGGTGCCGAATGTTGGGAATTCTCATCAAAAATCAGCCTTTATATCCTGTTAAAAAATAACTTCTTTAACGCTGGACTTTTTTTGGATTGTGCATGAGCATTTATATGTACGTGTTTTAACTAGATGTACTGAAACAAAGAAATTCTCCCAAACCTCATTACAGCTGCACAACACTCAAATGTATTTTCTGACCTTGAAATCCCACTATTATAGTAATATAACTGTTAAACATTATTTAGAATCCAGGGTTGCCAACTTTCTGTGCATGATTTCTTTGCAACAAATGACAGTTTGACTGATAGAAGTCCCTCAAGCAAGACAAAATAATTTCTGTTATGCTGACATCTGCAGATACTTTATGGCACCTGCAGAACTGCTGGTGTCATGGAGAGCTTTATAGATGCCTCTGTCCTCTAGTTAAAACTGCTGCTGGTTTTGTTTGGCCTCACCAAATATCACTGAGTCATTTCCTATCACTAGGCTCGCCTTGAGCAAGAGCAACATGGTAAAGTAAGTCAATATGTTATCTCACCCCATGGCGATTCAATTTATGGTGCCAGATATTCTAAACTATTATCAAAGTGTCAGAGTGCTTTGGTGCAATGTATCTTCAGTGCCGCTGGCCTAGAGTCAGTCTGACATGGCCCAACGTTGGGCTCAAAGCATGGATAAGACCAGTGTTTGAATGAAATGTGCTCAAGTTCTGTGCTGAAATATATTTCTATGTATTTTCTATGACCTCTAATCCACTACATTGTACTTTGTACTTTTCTACTTTTATTTAGAGATTAAGATTATTAATACAACCAATCAACTAATTAAAACGTTAATAAATCAATAATTATGGTGCAATAATAAAATATATATGATTGTGAAATGGGCCATCCTGCGTAAAGTTTATTTTGATGCTAATATTTGCAGGATTTTTACTTGTAAGAGAGTGTTTTTACACTGAAGTATGCTTCCTTTTAATGAACTAAAGGGTTTAAAATACTTCTATCACTTTGCAAAACTGTTATTTGATAAAAGATGATTTTCAGACTCTTGTGCAATCAAGCTGCACAGGGTACTGCACAACAGCCACAAAACAGTAACAAGTGTTTTCTGAACCAATTTTCAATGCTGTATTTATTTCCTCCCTCCTGGTTCTTGGTCACCACATGCCACCATATTTTCAACATTCTGTAATTGCCCCTGCTCCTCCTGCAACTGCTGTTGTAATAGCTGCAGGATAGATGCACTACAGAAAAATCAGCAAACATTACATCATGTATGCCTGAACTTTGAGGTCTTTGTGCCACTGATTCAAGAAAACAGAACCCATCTTCCCTGTATTGAGATGCCTGTGGATTTCTTATCCTGTAGCTGAAGTTTCAGATTCAAAGCAGTAATCTACTTTAGGTAAAAGTTTGGTAGTTAGCCCAATTAGCATACTAGACTTCTTAATGTCATAGTGAGGAATACATTTAAAACTAAGCCTCCATTTTCAGTTTTTGTACTTTATAATACACATTTTTTGAAGAAATACACAAAGTTGAGCTGAGCTCACACTTGCTGAGCCACAACACTGCAAGTGTGGGAGCACTTGCAAGTCATGCTCCTCGCGCCCTGACCTCTGCGTGTTTTTGTTTCTGTCTTTGGTGTCACCATGCTGATTGAAAGCGGGTCGAGCCAAGCTGTCCCTAAGAGATAAAGAACAATTATAGTCATCTGTCCTCAATCCAGAGATAGACTAGGAACTGTGTCATTGTCCTATTACCCAAAGGGTTGTTACTGAAACTTCTCACTCATAACACACCTTAACTCAGGATGCCTCAGCATTGTGTGACAAACAGCTGACAGTCAGAGACACTAATAGGTACGAGATGCACTTAGAGAAAAGGCCAGTTTAAAGTCTTTTACATTTAGGAGAGCATGAAGTATATAATAAGTAACTGTTAGAAGTTAGAAGAAGAAGCAGAAGAAGTGCAAGTAGTAGTACCAGTATCACAATCGATCATGTCTCCAGAAAAAAAAAAGATCATTCTTGCATCTTCAATAATGTTACATACACTATATTGCCAAAAGTATTTGCTCGTCTGCCTTCACACGCATATGAACTTGAGTGACATCCCATTCTTAATCCATAAGGTTTAATATGATGTCGGCCCACCCTTTGCAGCTATAACAGCTTCAACTCTTCTGGGAAGGCTTTCCACAAGGTTTAGGAGTGTGTTTATGGGAATTTTTGACCATTCTTCCCGAAGCGGATTTGTGAGGTCAGACACTGATGAGAAGGCCTGGCTCCCAGTCTCCGCTCTAATTCATCCCAAAGGTGTTCTGTCGGGTTGAGGTCAGGACTCTGTGCAGGCCAGTCAAGTTCTTCCACACCAAACTCACTCATCCATGTCTTTATGGACCTTGCTTTCTGCACTGGTGTGCAGTCATGTTGGAACAGGAAGGGGCCATCCCCAAACTGTTCCCACAAAGTTGGGAACATGAAATTGTCCAAAATGTCTTGGTATGCTGAAGCATCTCCATTGCTCTAGAGTCCAGTGGCGGCGTGCTTTACACCAC
>VUQI01047210.1:0-18029 GCA_015106735.1 Paratilapia polleni | reverse complement strand
TGTGATCAAGAGGAAGATGGATGGTCACAAGCCATCAAACAAAGCTGAGCTGCTTGAATTCTTGCACCAGGAATGGCATAAAGTCACCCAACAGCAACGTGAAAGACTGGTGGAGAGTATGCCAAGACGCATGAAAGCTGTGATTGCGAATCAGGGTTATTCCACCAAATATTGATTTCTGAACACTTCCTAAGTTAAAACATTTGTAATGTGTTGTTTAAAAATGAATGTGAACTTGTTTTTTTGTTTTTTTTGCATTATTTGAGGTCTGAAAACACTGGGCCTTTTTTAGTATTTTGACCATTTTTCATTTTCTGCAAATAAATGCTCTAAATGAAAATATTTGTATTTGGAATTTGGGAGTTATGTTGTCAGTAGTTTATAGAATAAAACAAAAATGTTCATTTTACTCAAACATATACCTGTAAATAGCAAATTAGAGAAACTGATAATTTTGGAGTGGTCTCTTAATATTTTCCGGAGCTGTATATTCTAAGCCTAAGAGCTGAAACAAAGATTTTCCTATCATTTCCAATGGTGTCATACTACCAAGATGCAAAGTTTATTTTCCTCCACCTGTTCTCTTGTCTAATCAAAGTGGACTCTGAGTACTGAGCGTGGTGCATGAGAATAGGAGAAAAGTTCAGAATGCAAGAATGGGAAAGAAATGTATTTAAAAAATTCTAAAGAAACTGGATGATTTTGCAGTGCTTTTTGTATAAATTTAAATTTTCCAAATCTTCCTTTGCAATTCTGCATAAAGAAAAGCATCCTATTGTTAAAAATCCCTACAGTCCTGTATCCTGGAAATGGGCTACTTTGGAAAGCCACAACAATGAATTATCTTTTTCTGAATGTCATTCACATGGGTATGTCTGTGCATGTTTTTAAGTGCTTGAGTGCATGTAGTGTGTCCACTTGTGTGTGTACGTGTGTGGTAATATGTGGATCACATCCTTGTCATAACCATCTGTCATGGGAATAAAGCCGAAGGTGAGAGGACCGCCAGTCTCCAGGGAGGAAGTTCTTAACGTGGACTGCTTTCACATTAGGATATACTAGAATATAGAAATTTACATAGTATGTAGGTATAGTACAGTATATAGGTACATGATATTTTATCCATCAAAAAAATTTAAATTCAGAAACAGCTCTAGAGAATTATTCAAGATAACACAGTTATTAACCCCACTATTAACCCCAGCTCCTCTTCCTGCAAGTAACCCAAGAGATCCCTACCTCCAAGAAATCATAATGTAACAAAAAGGATAACATCAGAATCAATTCATCAAATATCCAGCTGTGAAGAGTAGGTGTGTAATGAAAGAGGAAGAGAGTCCATTGAGTGAAAAAGAAACAACATTTTGTTCTCTTGTTGTTTGATAGAGAGAAAAACGATCAATGACAATCTAAGAGGTGACATCAGGACTCCTTTCACTTCTAATCAACTAAACATGATAGCACAGATTCAGTCAGTGTTAGCTGAATAGTTTCCCCGCTCAGAGAGTTAGTCTAATAGGATACCTAATTAGTGAAGACAGCGAGGAACTGATACGTCCAAGGCAGAGACAAACAAAAATAATTAAACAGTGGCAATTTTTGAAGTTAAGGCCTCGGAAGAGATTTTCTCGTGAAGAGGAAAAAAAGAAAAGTAATTTAAACTTTGCTTTGAGAGCACGTGAAAACAGATAAGGGCAAGTTTCTAGAAAAACCAAACAAAGCACATAAAGATTGTGAGACAACAGAAACTCCATCCCAGCTCAGGATATTACCCCCTCCCAACCTGTCACATACTGATGCTTGGTCAAGGACTGATTCTTGTCACATTTTTAAGACATGGGGCATGACCTTAGTGTCTTTTACAAACACACCAGGGCACCTCTATAACACTGTTAGAAGTAAGAAGAAGAACCACTGAAACTCAGTGTTAGGAGGAAGGTGGAGTGTTGGAAGGGACAAACAACTTCCCTGTTTGATTAGTGTTAGCGATCAAAATGACCTGGTTAGGTGTAGTAAATAAAATAATGGTTTGGGTTAAAGTATTTCCTTGCACAATGTTAAACACTTGTTAAACTCCCATCTTCTCAGCAGTTTTCTTAGTTATATGACCCCGGTTACCACAGTTACCAATCATTTTTGCCTGCAGTCTCATTGCATCTATTTCAGACGTTGAGGGTATTTAATTGTACTGAACTACCACGCATGTTGTAATATGATGATAATGGGGTACCCAGTGCATCACAATGTGACACCTGTGGGTCCTGAACAGGCATCAGCTGGTGAAGACTTGGGAGTTAGAACGGGATGCCCAGCTATTTCCCAAGGTACACACTGCATGCTTCAATTCCTTTGTGAAATAGGAGTGCCAAAGTAAGTATAATAACAGTGGCCTAAATACACTTTAGGAGATTGTGAACCAAACTTGCTAACAGCAAACTGGGAGAGCTTTTTGTGAGCATAAGGTTACTTGTATTATGATGTTTTCAACCATTTTAACAAATATGGTGTCCTACTTTGATTATATCTGTGATTTGCTAAGTTTAGAAACTCAGCATTGAGTCTTTCCAAACTCGAAAAGGAATAAAAAAGTGCAGAACACAACTGTGTTAATTAAAATTACCTTGGCACATGGGCCATTTAATTAATTAATTAATTAATAAATAAATATTTTTTAAAAATTAATTAATTAATTTTTAATTATGATCTTTTTTTTTAAATTTAAGAAGTTTAACTTTGTTCATCCAAAATACCAGCAAAAATTGTAAATACAAGTTAGATATATGATAAGTAAGCTAAAGAGTTTGTACAGTCCAATAATATTCAGTGGGAACTTAAAAAGGTCATGATAAATGCAGATGGTCTGTTTTCTGATCTAATCAAAGAGGGAAAAAAAGTTACTTGAGGATTTATATAGAAGGCTCTTTTTTTTCTTCCTAATTCTACATGATAAATATTTAATACCATATGATGTTGTAGAAGTTGATACTAAAGTGCTTTTTTTTTTTTACACTGAATTACGCAAAACTATGTTTACATAAGGATATTGCCAGTCTCATCTAAAAACTAGCTCTTGTAGCAGTATTATTACAGGAGCAAGATGTCAACAGAAAATAGGGTTTCACATGTTTACACTATTAATAATACTCCAAGAAATACCCCCCAAGCACAGCACTTTGCAAGTCTGTGGCACAGCTAGTGGTGACATACACTATATGGACAAAAGTACTACTGTACCTACACATTACACCTACAGGAGCTGCTCAACCATGGAAACCCATGCCATGAAGCTCCACGTGCACAGTGTTTGTGCTGATGTTAATGCCAGAGGAAGTTTGGAACTCTGCAGTTATTGAGTTGGCAGAGCATTGGTGACTTCTACGCACTATGTGCCTCAGCACTCGGCGACCCCACTCTGTAACTTTACGTGGTCTGCTACTTTGGGGCTGAGTTGCTGTGGTTCCTAAACACTTCCATTTTGCAATAATACCACTTACAGTTGATCGTGGAACATCTAAGAGGGAAGAAATTTCATGAACTCACTTGTTGCAGTGGTTTCATCCTATTACAGCACCACACTCAAACTGAGTGAGCTCTTTAGAACGACTCATTCTTTCACAAATATTTGTAAAGGAAGACTCCACGGGTAGGTGCTTGATTTTATACACCTGTGGCAATAGGACTGAAAACACCTGAATTCAAAGACTAAGAGGTGTGGCCAATACATTTGTCCACATAATGTATATTTGAGACATCATGTAATGATGCCAATATGTTCTATCACTGAAAAGGTTAAAGTGACAGTAGGAAATAAATAATTCATTATGCAGAAAAAGTTGGAATTTTCAAAGCCACAAATTTCTGTGGGTATTGAAACTATTGCTGTCCTAGAGCAATTTAAAAAAATAAACAAATCTATCAAACCCCTGCAGATATATTATAGCTTTTTATCATTATTGCTGTTTATTTTGAGCTCTGGGGGAAAAAAGTGTACAAACTCAAACTCAAAAACTCAAGACTCAAAAGAAAACATAAAGAAGTGTTTGAAAAAATAACACAGTCTAAAGGCAGGTCAGGTCTTAGGGTCGAAAGCCATAACTTTCAGGCTTATCTGCAAGCCTATGGTCTGTGCTCAGGAGATTGCAATAGTCCTTCCTTTACAAGTGAAAAACTTGTCAGCCATTTATTTTTAAGATACATAACCATGGATCGAAAGGTTAATTTAGCCATTGACACAGGAACTATTTTGTAATCACCCTCTGGAAATCATATTTTGTCATATAAAATTTAAAGGGAATAGCAGTTGACCTTATGTACTGTATAGACAAAGTTTCTTTGGTCATTCCAAAAGGCTTTCTGCTTACACAGTTCAGCTGTTGAAACCATTTGTTCTGCTTTGCCTCTGTGATTAAATGTATATATGGATTATTCTACATAGGTCCTGACACAAGAATATATTTTGGCTTGTGTCCTGAAGTCTATTTCTACAAAGCAAATGTTCATACCACACATTACAGCAACCTCATCACATTCATGTGTGAAATCATTTGAACCTGAAAAAGCCTCATTTCCTGCAGGGACATATCCTCAGTCTCTCACTTTTCCCAGTTTAGCATAACACTAACTTCAGCTTTACTCAGCGTCAAAGCACAAGACCTCCCAGAGTCACTGGCCAGTGTCATTTGAGTCCTGGCCAACCAGTTGTCGCATAACTATTGCAATGTCAGATGGGATATTCATTGCTCATTTTGATATCGGAGCATTAGGCAGATGGGTTGGTCTATTTAGAGAGCGTGGGGTTGGTTGTAGCCTACAGAGCACCCAATTCTCCCACGCTAGCTGTTTAACTGACGCTAGAGCAGATTGTTTATGACAGCTTTCCGGCTGCAAACACCAGACTGTGTGCTGCAGGACAGCTTCTATTACTGCAGCACGCATCAGCACGAACATGTACACACACACACATGGGAATGCATCAACAGGCTCACAAATAAACAGTAATAGAAAAATTTTGAGATCAAAGCAAATGTTCATACACATTTCACCCACACAAGTTTACATTTACGTTTAGTATAGAATAGAATACCTTATCACTTTCACACATTCCTACTCATGGAGTCATAAGAGACATCCGTCTTTTTACATTGAGTACCACGGGCTGTTTTGACCCAGAGGAATGGTTTGGACAATTTTAAGAATTCTGTTTTCTTGACTGCTCGCAAAACCAGGTTTTGTAGCATGAATTTGAAATATACTATATTGCCAAAAGTATTCGCTCGTCTGCCTTCACATGCATATGAACATGAGTGACAGCCCATTCTTAATCCATAGGGTTTAATATGATGTCGGCCCACCCTTTGCAGCTATAACAGCTTCAACTCTTCTGGGAAGGCTTTCCACAAGGTTTAGGAGTGTGTTTATGGGAATTTTTGACCATTCTTCCAGAAGCGCATTTGTGAGGTCAGTCACTGATGTTGGATGAGAAGGCCTGGCTCGCAGTCTCCGCTCTACTTCATCCTAAAGGTGTTCTATCGAGTTGAGGTCAGGACTCTGTGCAGGCCAGTCAAGTTCTTCCACACCAAACTTGCTCATCCATGTCTTTATGGACCTTGCTTTGTGCACTGGTGTGCAGTCATGTTGGAACAGGAAGGGGCCATCCCCAAACTGTTCCCACAAAGTTGGGAGCATGGGAAATGTCTTGGTATGCTGAAGCATTAAGAGTTCCTTTCACTGGAACTAAGGGGCCGAGCCCAACTCCTGTTACATGAAGCTCTCTACACACTGTTCCTGAGCTAATCTGAAGGCCACATGAAGTTTGGAGGTCTGTAGCTATTGACTCTGCAGAAAGTTGCCAACCTCTGCGCACTATGCGCCTCAGCATCCGCTGACCCCACTCTGTGATTTTACGTGGCCTACCACTTTGTGGCTGAGTTGCTGTCGTTCCCAATCGCTTCCACTTTGTTATTATACCACTAACAGTTGACTGTGGAATATTTAGTACCGAGGAAATTTCATGCCTGGCCTTATTGCACAGGTGACATCCTATCACGTTACCACGCTGGAATTCACTGAGCCCCTGAGAGCGACCCATTCTTTCACAAATGTTTGTAGAAGTAGTCTGCATGCCTAGGTGCTTGATTTTATACACCTGTGGCCATGTGATTGAAACACCTGAATTCAATGATTTGGATGGGTGAGTGAATACTTTTGGCAATGTAGTGTATGTGACACAGTTTGTCTCCATCACTGCTAAAAAAAAAACCCCCAAAAAACACACAAACAAACAAAAGAAACACAGACCTTGCATAAAGTTTTTTTAAAGGGGAGAGTTGCAGAGAGACCTTGAAATAATTCCTTTCAAGCACAACATCAAGTGTTCTAGCCACCATTTTTTCTTAATTAGACACATTTTAGTGTATAAGCAGTAGCTCGTTTGCATTTCTTTCATTTTGTTATTGTTTAACTGTCTTATGAAAGAAGTCTTTTTAAAGAAAATATTAATTAGTGGAACGAGACACAGAACTTTAAGATGCAAAAAATTAGAAATAATATGTGTGTGTGTCTGATAAATTACACACGTACACACAATGGGCTTTCTGCAGAACATGCAGACTTCCTGACGCTCCTCCTTAAAGTTAAAACGGGATCATAGGTAAAGTGGGTGTGTTAAACTGAATAGGACATGTCTGCCTCTTTAGGTGTATGTTCTGTCCATTAATCACTCCAACTGGCAACTTATCAGTTACTTTTATAGGCACTTAAAATAGCCATTTTAAGTTGCCCTTTAAGTTGCCCACCTTGTGACTAGGAAAAAAATTAATAAACTGGTGGTTGCCTGGTGAATGCATTGAATTTGTTTTGCATTTGGCAAATGATTGCAAGTAGCTGCAGCAACTGCTTTCGATCACAAGGTGACTGCCCAGTTCACCTGGTGGGAGGCAACCTATCTCCAAACAATCAAGGTCCGACTCAGACTGACTGCAATCATTCTCAGACAGATTGGTGAAGGTTTGCAAATGACTGCCATCTAATTTATAAATGCAGACAGTTTGCCAACATGTTGTAATCAATCTGAGTCAGTCTGCGCTGATGAGCACAACTCACCTGCAACGCATCTCTTTACAATGCAGGACTTGAGTCGACATGTTGCCAACTGGTTGCATTCTGGTTTCATTCCTATATAAAAGCAATGTTCCCATATTGTAGGGTATGTAGCCTAGAATATAAGGCACCTTGAGGCGACAGTTGTTGTGAATTGGTGCTATATAAATAAAATTGAAATCAACTGAACTGAATTGCCGTAATGTAGCAATTCCGTCACTTTTTGTGGAGTAATTTCTGTTTCAGATCTATGAGGTCCTGGCTGGACTCTGAATGTATGTAGTTAACGTGAATTTCTGCTTAATGTAAATTTCTGCAGACAGCAACAGATTTGTGATTTTCACCAATTTATCACAGTTAATCGCTGTGTTATTACACACATTTCATGTAACTGCTAACTAAAGACTGATAGCAGAGTGACTCCATCTTCTTGCCATTTTATCAGTGATGCACCAAAGTTGCTTTGAAGATGGCAACTGACTGCAAGTGGTTGCAGACCTGATCCCCATCTTTGAAGCAACCACTTCAAAGGCAAGTAGATCACAAGTTCATTGCACATGGTTGCAACAGTTTTGCTTGCGCTTCAGTCTCCAAACACTGTTTTCCCTAGTGTGACTGCAGCATTATACAATCCAATGCAGCAGCCTCAATTCATCTTTACAAAGGTTAGAAATTTTCAGATTTTGTTAACAATTAAAAAAAAAAAAAGATGCAAAAGAGGAGTAGAACATTAGCAGGAAAATTTACTTCTGAAACTGAAGTATTCCTGAAGGAAAAGTGAAAAACATATATTTACAGCTTTACTAATACAGCTTGACCTATAATTCTGGACTTCAATTAAGATTTTTTTCTGGCTCTCCCTCTTTTGAGGTCACTATAATTCCTAATCACATGTACTGCACATCAGGGGAGCTAAAATATGCCTCAGGTTGAGAAAATAGAATGTAGAATGTAGAATGTAGAAAGATGGCGGTAAGGGATATGTAATACATCCCTTATGTATATACCCCTTCACTTGATATCATCAGCTACAGTTCTTTTTGTTTTGTCTGTACCACATTCTTTTTTTGTTTTCATTTTATTGTCCTTTCTGTTGTTGTACTTTTCTCCCCTTTCCCCATCTTCTCAGGCTTTGTATTTCTCTCTGCATTTCTCTTGTTGTGTCAGTATGACAGAAGAAGATGCAAGGCTGTTCCCGTCGGCAGTGTGGATAAAACAGTTGACTCTGTGCTTGTGAGTACAGTCAGAGTGCTGGCTGAAATCAAGACCACTTCCCTAGCATGACTGTGACTGGAAGGATAAGGTGAGTATTTCTATGCAGGTATATGTGAGAATGCATGTGCAGTCTAGATACCAGGAGGATCTCCCTATACAGCATTACCTTGTGACATCTAACAGGATGTGTTCAGGCAGGGGTTACATTTGAAAACATTTTGTCTCCACATTGAAATATGCTGTATGCAATGTGGCAAATTGTACATTCTTTAACTATTTACATATTCTGACCTGTCACTGTGATTTTATGATGTGATTCTGTGTTAGCCTTATTGACTTAAATGCTTAAAACAGGTTAGATGTTGCAGAGTCTGTGTGCATTCATTTGGAACTAAAGTGTGAGTTAAATAAATTGGTCTGCAGTGTGTACAGGAAAATCTCCAATATGTTTCAGGCTGTAGCAATAGCTAAATGCTCAAAGATGCTTACTATGTTGCTATTGATGCCACCAGATGTATTTTCTAGTGGTTGTTGTTTATATTGTGCAGTCTCTATCCATCCATCCAGTTATCCAGCCATCCATCCAGCCATTTTCTGCCTCTTATCTGGGTCTGGTTTGCAGGGGCAAGAGTCAAAGCTGAAATGCCCAGACCTCCCTCTCCTTGGCCACCTCCTCCAGCTCTTTTGTCGGAGACACCAAGGTGTTCCCAAGTCAGCCAAGCCAAAGAAACACCTCACTTGGGCAGCATGGTGGTGCAGTGGTTAGCGCTCTCTCCTCACAGCAAGAAGGTTTGAATCTCCTGATTGGCTTGGGCCTTTCTGTGTGGAGTATGCATGTTCTCCCTGTGCCCATGTGAGTTTCCTCTGGGTAGTCCAACTTCCTCCCACAGTCCAGACATGCATGTTAGGTTAATTGGGGATTCTAAATTGGCCATGGATGTTAAGCTAAGTGTATACAATAAAGTGCTGTATAAATGTGGTCAGTCAGACTAGAAGAGCGCTATATAAGAGCTTCAGCTTTTCAGTATGAAAGAGAAGTGGCTCTACCTGAACCCCTCCCAAATGACTGAGCTCCACATCCTATCTCTAAGGCTGAGCCCAGACACCCTACTGAGGAAATTCATTTCTGCCAATTGTATCCACAGTCTTAATCTTTCGGTCACCGCCCACAGCTTGTGGCTATAGCTGAGGGTAGGAACGCAGATCAACTAGTACACATAGTTTTGCTTTTACGCTCAGCTCTCTCTTTACCACGACCACAGACGGTATAAAAGATGAATGTAGCTTCTGGGTCTGAAAAGTGAAGCCAGCGTGGAAGTCCCTTAAACCTGGATTATACATAATGGCCACCAGAGGGTGATACCTGCATTTCACAGTCAGACCCACTCCTTATCTCGTTATATCTGGTTTCAGAACACAAAGATACTGAAAATACTCATCTCGATGCTTCAAAGCAGGACTTCAGAAACCGATGAGTGATGTCCCAGTAGATACATCCATCTTTTATACTGTCTATGACCACAACAGATGGGCACAGTGTTGCATCAATCCATCTGTCAGTCTCCTGCTCCACTCTCCCCTAACTTACTGTATGAACGAGATACTTAAGCTCCTCCACTTGGGGAAGAAACTCCACCCTTTCCCAGCTGAGAACCATGGCTTCAGACTTGGAGGTGCTAATTCTCATCCCAGACGCTTCGCACTTGACTGTAAACCATCCCAGCACAAACTGGAGGTCACCACTCAATGAAACCGGAAGGACCACATCCTGCACAAAATGCAAAGAGGTGATTCTGAGACAACCGAACCACAAAGTCTCCTCCATTTGGCAATGCCTAGAAATTCTCTCCATAAAACTTATGAATGGAATCGGGGACAAAGGACAGCCCTGGTGGAGTCCAACACCTTTTCAGTACAAAGGTCTTTATCCTTCCACCTACATGACTATGGCAACACCAACAATCACTTTATGAGACTGTTTTGATTTTTCAAAGTTGATTTCCCAGAAATGTAGTATTCTTTCAGTTTTGCTGCACACCTTGTGCAAACTGGCTACCCCAAGTACTTCTTTTGTAAGGGAAAAGCCCATCTTCCCTTTCATCTTGTAGCTGTCACAGGGGACAAGGAGATATTCATTCTTGAGGCAGAAAAATGCATGGAACTCTACAAACCAGCCTTGGCATTGTAAAAATGAAAAGTCTTTTGTTGCTGAGTCATAGCTGTGAATATTGGTTTTATAGGTGAGAAATCAAATAAAATCCAGCTCTGTAGCACTTAAGATTTACTTTACATACAACATATTTTATACTTAATATACTGTATGCCATTGTTGTCCTTTGTGTGGGAATTTTTCTGTCTTTCCTCCAACAGTGTCATACTCTGGATGTGAAGCAATTGTGAACACTATAGCAGCAACTAAGAGTTCAGATAGGCTGTCCAACATAGCTGTGTTCTACAGATATGTAGAAAATTACACAAACCCTGACATTCTTGAAATAAAATGTACTAGAAATACATTTGCATCAGCTGACCACATTGGCTGATATAAGTAATAGCTGAAAATGAAAATTCAAGTTTTATGACACAGTTATAAGGCTTTGTTCGTAGTTACAAAGCTTATGTAAACGGTTAATAAGATAGATCCACTCCACCTTCTCCAGTTCTTCTGCTTTCCCAATCTTTCATTTCATGGCATTCACAATTTTGCCATGACTATATATGGTCAGTAAAATAATCCTAAATTTCCATCAGCATCTGCTTATTCATGTGTCACCATTATATGTTATTAATTTTGTGTCTTCTGTCTGTCTGTGTAACTGGTAGGAGCAGAGGTGGTTATGCCCACCGGAAATTAACCTGTTCCTCAAATACCGGTGGTGCAAGCTTTCCTTACGCTTCCTTTCTGCCAGTGCTTCTGCAGAATTCTTTGAAATTGCTAAGGTTGCTAGGAACATTTCTGAAGTAGCCTCGAATTCAATAAATGGTAAAAAATGATTGCCTTTGTCTTATGCTCTGCAGAAACGCAAAGTTACGGTGCAGCTGTTGTTTGAATCAGGATTTAGAAGTCGAACTGTGGGGTTACTTCTGTGTACAACCAGGGTACCGATGCTGCTTTGCCGCTCTTATTTTTATTTATTTATTTATTTTGTTGCTCTTGTACATTTTGCTCTTGGTTTTAACACTGCTGTTGGGTTTTAACAAACATTACGTTTACATTAACAGCAGTTTTTATTTTGTTTTAATTAATTTATTTGGGGAAGGTTAATAGATTGTGCTTAGATTTTAGATCTTGTTAGAGATGAACACTGCCAACACTGTCTCTGATTTATTATCTTTTGATGAAATATTTTGTAGGGAACTGTTGTAGTTGGTAAGAATGACTGTGGGACAATAAGGCTAAGAGATTTTTTGGGTGAAAGTCCCAAGGTTGTGTTGTCAAATACAAAGAAAAGTATTATGCAATTACGCTGGATCTCTTCGGGTTACATCTCAGTGTTTTTCTCTGTGGTTACAAGCCTACCATATGACTCAGTGTTTTCTCTGTTTCTCAAAGCTCATCTTTTTCTCTCTACAATTTCCTGATGTTCCTGATCTAAAGATTTGTGTGTGTGTGTAATATCAATTGAATTAAATTAACTACTTTCATCCCGTAAAGTCACTTCTCATCTGGAACGTTTAATGGCCAAATATTTTTATTAGCCAAATTCTTAATTCTTCCCTCAACTTTACATCCTGATTAACTTTACTCACTGAATTTAAGTTTTCTTACCACTTATAGTGTGAACGTTTGACCTTTTATTCAATTTTTGACTCAGCTTTTCCAAAAAACTGTTTCTACTGAGGCTCTCAGTGGAGGTGAAAGTAGTGGGGATTCTAGACCCACAGTATATCTCACTAGGCTAAATCATGCATTGTTGCATCACAGTGCAAATCTTTGTCTTGACTGACACAAAGACCTGAAATCCTGGAATAACTTGTTGTGAGAAACGTTTTGTTTTGAATTTAATATATAAAAGTTTTGACCTTGTTTCCAGGACTTTCTCTGTGTCTCAATATGGTGTTTGTGGAGTGTAGAGCTGAGGATCCAAAATGCAAATGTCTTAGTAAAAAAACTGTAAGCCCTATATACTTAGACATTATATGTTCTGTGTCAATCCATCATTGACATTTATAATGTTTGAGTTGTATTCACAGAGACAGTTAAAAGTTTATAAGCTTACTGTGTGTTAGAAAATATTATTGCATGCATAAAGTTTTTAAAAAGTCTCTGGAAACAATGGGGTCTAAAAGTAGGCCTGAAGAAGGCCTAATACATGTCCTTATTGGGTAAAAACATGACACAAATAAAAGGACTTTCTCTGATAGTGGAAAATTTTGGTCATTTGAGACACAGTCATTTCCAGGGGACCAGTAAGTTTATTTTTATTTTTTTATTTTTTTAACAAGGCAGGCTTAGCTCCAAGAGGTGGAGAAGAAGAGAATAAAAGTGGTGTAAACCTGTTCGAAATCAGTCTGCTGCTGGTAAAGCTTTGGGTTTATTCCTCTAAAGAAATAAACTACTGCTTCGAACTCTGATTGTCTCCTGAGCCTTTTTTGAACACCTTTTGAGAGTCCAATGAATATTACAAAGGGGTCTCTGCCGAATGTTGGTCAAGAGGTTTCAGAGCCACACTCTGTCCGAAATCCAGGCTCTGAGCACTGACGCAGAACACAGGATGCACAAATAAAAAAAAGGCACGCTTTAATAGCTGATCTTAATTCCAAAAACCAAAACCCACAAGGGACTAGAGTGATGAAACCCACAAAGAGTTGTACACAGGGAACTAAGCAGGAACATCACATGTACATACATAGACGCAAGAAAGAGGCGGACAGGACTATGTATACACTTGGATTGTTTATACACTCAGGACTAATTCTAGATTGGGAATAGGAGCACACACAGATGAAAGTAATCAAGACGGTCAGACAGGCATGAAGTAAAACCCAAAACAAGACACCAGAGAAAAAACTAACCAAGTAAAAAAGGGAAACAACCCAAAAAACAGATAATAAACACAGAGACAAGAAGACTCACATTAAACATGCAGACAGAGGGCTTTTCTCATTTCACTGATTTGTGCCTCCTCTGTCCCCTGTCTTCCTGCCTGTGACCCAGAAATCAGTATCAGCATGCCATGTTGAAGGATGTCTCAATTCCTACAATGCATCTGGAGGCGAGAGGACAGAGGAGAGAGGAGGCTTGCCAGAGGAGCTATAATCGAGGATGAACTGGTGTATCCTTTGCCTAAGTGTTTTTACCTTCAGAGTATAAAAGAGGGAAGGCACACAGCTACAATATACAAAACCTTTGTGTGTCAAGACTCCTTAAAAAACTCTTCCTTTTATTTAAGATGATCTGTGTGTGAATAAAAAAAGGTATAATGTCTTGTCACATTGTGCCACGTTGTGAATTTAATAAAAAGTGGTCTTAAATATAAAAAAACAAACAAAAAAAAAATAAACACACAAAAAAAAATGTTCTGAGCACTGTTATACCTGAGATCAGAAAGTACATCAGTAGTTGGGCTTTAAAAAACAAATTTTTGCAGTTGTGTCAAATGTCATATTTAATTGACATTGCTTTAAAACAATGGCTCAAAGGCAAGGATATCTCATTTTGTTAAATGTCTTTTGCCTAAACTCCTCTCTCCTTGATTCCTCTCCTCGCCTCCTCCTCTAGCATATCTGGTGGGAGGAACTAAAATATGAGGAGAGTAATTGAGAATGTGCAAATTGTGAAATGAAAAGGGGGTGAGACAGGGGAACACTGAAGGACAAAGGCATAAACACAGAAGGACAAGACAGAGGGACGGACAGATAAGGAAACACTGAGGAAACTAAACACAGGAGAAATAACTTGAAATACAAACTGAAGTTAAATAAACACTAAGAATTCAATACTAGAACCGTGGACCATCTTAACAGGCATCCAAAATTCCATAAACATTAAACAGGAATGAGAATTATAATAATATGATAAAAAACAAGCTTAACATAGAAAGATTTAAATGCAAAATCAGGCATCCATGATACAGCAGCTCTGCTCAGGGTGAAAAACATATAAAACACTAGAATTACAGTAAAACCTAAACCCAAGCTCCAATATATTTACTAAGAATTCAGAACCCAAAAACATGTCAAAACCTCAACGGTAACACTCTTTTTCTTGCATACTGCACAAGACAAGGAGTTAACTGTCTTTGAGATAGATGGCCCCAAATACCCAGCCTTGATCTGACTTGAAGGTGCTTGTATTGAACGTGTACATAAATTATTCAATCTGATGAATGCATGTTTTACAATGCACTGTATTGTAGAATCCTGTCTCGTATCTATTTCAGAGGCAAATTTTGGTAAAAGGCCATGTGGGTATTATAGCAGTTTGTACACGTGCTAGAAAGGAATATTTAGACATACATTTATTTTTAGTGTTTGTTTTTTATATGAAATACATAGAACCTATAGATAACAGATTTGTAAATGATAAATAATTATTACTATTATTGGTCATGTCAACTCAGTTTCAGATAGAAACAGATGTATAAAATAAAAAGGCACAGAAATATAAATTAAGTTAGTGAAACCAAGAAACAAGAATAAAACCTCCCAAGCCCCAATAACGTTTATGAAGATTAAAAAAAGCAAGTAAAAAGATCAGAGGGACTTTAAAAATGGGAGTTCAAGATAAAAAAAGGGATGAGTAAACTATTGCTCAGCCAGCAACAATAGAAAAAGCACAATCATGCTCGGATTTTCTCTGTTACTGTAGAAAGGGCAAAATTAATTGGACAGAAGATCAAAGGGGTTTGGAGGTGAAATTGGGACAGAGTGAAATGCAAAGGCAGGGGACAGAGGAAAAAGTTCTTACTTCCTTTTTTGCTCTGTTTTTAGGGTGGCAAACCACTGCATGTCCATGTCTGCCAATGACAAACTTGGTCCAAAGGAAAAAAATGATTAGGGCAACGGAGAGATTTACCAAATATTACACAATTATCAGAATGTGAAGACTCCAACAAGACTGACCCTGAGGGGAGCTGCCATGTCATTAGTTAGTTATTAGGCACACCTGTGTCAATGTGTCAGACTTGCTGTAAGTAACTGAAGCCGTGTAGGACCCTTTTTTTTTTAGACACAAAATTTCAAAATTTATCATGGATGATGTTTGGAGCTCATCTAGGTAACAGCTGTGTTTACATCTGACACCCTTAATCACACTGTCTAACAATTTTACACCTTGAGTCCATTTTATTTTCACAACACAGCATTTTGTATGTATACCATATTGGTCCTCTCTGGCATTGAGGGCTAATTAGTTGATGAGTTTGTAAACTTGATTTTTTCCCATGGTTTGGTTTCTTTTCACACAGACAAAACTCCAAGCAAACCAAAATGCGCCACTACAAACCACGTGAGAACGTTCAGTCTGCTTATTGGTCAGATCTGTCTGGGGCAGGAGCAACAAAAGTAAATACAGGAAGAAGGTGCTGTGTTCTGGAGTAGTGGATAATGTGGAGAATTTATTTCATTTTACGACTAGTTGCTAGCCAGTACTGACTGTTTGTTTACTCTGCACATCTATGGTACTCCACATCACATCCCAGAATGCAAAGCATACCTGGCTACGGGAAGGCGTTTAACTCAAACTTGCAGCATATACCTGGTAGTTGGGTCAGATCAAGGTCGGATCATGTTCACACCATAAACAAAACTGCTCTGGAGTTCCTTTGGAACCAGGGGAAAATGAACCAGAGTTTGATTTAAACAGACTAAACATGACAGGTGTGAAAACACCCTTAGACTCTAATAATGCAATGCAATTGTTAGAGATCATTGATATATGTGTGCTTGCCTTTGGTGTCCTTTTGCAAACTTTCATAATTCACTTTTTCCTTTTTCGAGAATAAGGCACAATGGGAATCATTAGCATATGTTCTCTGAAACAGGGAGACTACACAATGAAAACTACCTGCTATACACTTTCTCCTCATGACTGCCTCTCTATCCCATGGCTCAACAACTAATGCATGTTTGTTCAGTAAAACCTAACCCTAGGGCAAGGCTCTTCTGCAGCAGCACACACATCTCTTTATTTTTGATTATATCACATGCTGACTCTACATCCTTTTCCTCCCTTTCCATCTGCCACCACTTTATTGACAGCAAAAACTAAGCTTTCTATCTTTCTTATTGTCTTTTTATCTCTTCCCCATAGCAAAAAAGGTGACTCAGATTGTGTTTTGTATTTGATTGCTAATATAAGAAGTTGGATGAGGAGAGTTATTGTTTGCACAGTGTGGGTTGTAGACAATGCTTTCAGTTGTGTTTATTTTGTTACAATGTCTGCCACTCTACCCCACCAGTGTAACTGGTTTAGTAAAATCCTCTTCACTTTAGCCAAACCCTCAGGCATGTTCTGCAGTAACTCTAAAAAGAAACACTTAGCTTGCCTTTCTCGTGCTGTGCCTAAATTCTCTGTCCACAATTCAATGTGCTTGTTTTCTTTTATATCTGAAATTGCTCAGTTTTCTTCCTGCTCTTATTCCTAAAATGTGAAAACATGTATCTTTTCTTCTCTCAACCTGAGTCCTTAGACATGCCCCTGCCTGCAGGTATCTCTACTAGACAGAGAGGAGGTGGCTGATCTTTCAGCCTGTAGCTACAGTGGGTTCAGAAAGTATTCAGACCCCTTTCACTTTTTTTCAGTTTTCTTATGTTGCAGCCTGATGCTACAATCGTTAAAATTCTTTTTTTTCTCTCATAAATCTACACTCAGTACCCCATAATTACAAATTGAAAACAGAATTTTATGATTTTTTTGTAACTTTATTAAAAAGAAAAACTGAAATATCACATTTACATAAGTATTCAGACCCTTTACTTAGTACTTAGTTGAAGCACCTTTGGCAGCAATTACAGCCTCAAGTTTTTTTTGGGTATGATGCAATAAGCTTTGCATACCTGGATTGGGGGATTTTCTGCCATTCTTCTTTACAAATCTTAAACTCAGTCAGGTTGTCATAGCCCAGTTGGTTTTGCCTTCTGGAGTTTCTACCTCCCCGAAGGCCTGATATTACTCCACCTCTTCGGGTGGAGCCTGGACGCCACTCCTCTCACAGAACACCTGCACCGCATTCCTCATCATCTTCAGACAACTCTTAAGGACCAGCCTGAACCCTCAACCTTCGCCAGATTGTCTGCTCATCAGTGCGGTAATCAGGCTACCTTAAGGTATACTAGAAAGTTGGAAATCTTTGTACTCACCTGTGGCTTCTCTGTCTCTTGTTCCAGTTCCCCGTACCTGTTCAAGGATTACCTTACCTGTCAGTTGCTCGCCGGGCCAGTCCACCTCTGTCTCTGGATCTACAGGATTCACTCTTCAAACCATTCACCTGTCTGTCCTCCCTCCAACGTCTCCTCCAGAAAGCAAAACCCTGGCTCCTATGCGTCACCGGATCTTCCAAGTAAGATTGCTCGTCCTGCCCTCACCCAGTAAGTGGACCTCTGTGGAATTCTCTGGGATTAATCAATCTCTCTCCTCTTTCAGTACCTACACCCGTGACCTGACTAACCTGCTTCTGAGCTATTGAACTGTTTAGTGTCTCTTCCTCAATAAACTGTGAACTCAGTCAGTTCTGTTTCCTGAGTCGTGTGTGAGTCCTGGTATTAAAACGGCC
>VUQI01047208.1:0-12953 GCA_015106735.1 Paratilapia polleni | reverse complement strand
TTTTCATTTAGAGCATTTATTTGCAGAAAATGAAAAATGGTCAAAATACCAAAAAAGGTCCAGTGTTTTCAGACCTCAAATAATGCAAAAAAAACAAGTTCATATTCATTTTTAAACAACACATTACTAATGTTTTAACTTAGGAAGTGTTCAGAAATCAATATTTGGTGGAATAACCCTGATTTGCAATCACAGCTTTCATGCGTCTTGGCATGCTCTCCACCAGTCTTTCACATTGCTGTTGGGTGACTTTATGCCATTCCTGGTGCAAGAATTCAAGCAGCTCAGCTTTGTTTGATGGCTTGTGACCATCCATCTTCCTCTTGATCACATTCCAGAGGTTTTCAATGGGGTTCAGGTCTGGAGATTGGGCTGGCCATGACAAGGTCTTGATCTGGTGGTCCTTCATCCACACCTTGATCGACCTAGCTGTGTCAATATTTGGTGGAATAACCCTGATTTGCAATCACAGCTTTCATGCGTCTGCTAGCTGCTGGGTAAGTTTTGAATTGTACACCTGGAAAAAAAAAAATCCCAAAATTCCATCAATAACAACTTATCTGTAAAGCATGAAAAAAAAACCTTGAGATTTATAAAATATAACAAGTGTCAGTGTCCCAATCAACAGTCCAGCTTGAGATTTGGAAAAAAAAATAACTTCTGACGAGACACAAAATAACAGGCTTTTAACAGTGGCTCAGTAAGGTTTAGAGTTGCTGAACCTTAAATTTCATGCAACAGATATAAAATAAAGCAATTAATTTTAATCATAATAGTTCTAGGTGGTCTCTTCAGTAAATGCACTCTACTTGGCAACTTTCGAAAAATGTTTTAATAACAGATGCAGCTGGTCCAAGTACACCGATCTCCAGGGTGGAAAGGGGCATGGGCAGTTGTAGTTGTTGAATGTGACCTCTGATCTTCCAGGTTCATTAATATTATGCCATTTTTATGATCCAGAGACTCATTTTTCTGTATTCTGTGTGTGTTCTGACCATAGTATCAGCATACTAAAGCACTCTTAAAAACTCTTAAAAACTGCACTCCTTTGCTCCCATTAAGCTTTAACTGAAAAAAAGAGACTAATTGTGCCTTCAGAGCAGCTCTGAGTTTGAGAAATATTTGGATACCTAAAAGTCCAATCTGTGATTAAGAGCTGTGTTAAAAAAAAAAATCAAAAAAGAAAAACAGCAGCATTGTGTGATTCTAGCATTAATTAAGTTGGTCATGTCAGGATTGCTTGTGATAGAAAGCAGTCTCTTTTTTCAATGTGGAAATTGCATACAAACATATAATTAACAGGGGATATACTGTGGGCAGACAACTTTTGTGATATAGCTGTGCTAATGAAAAGAATTGTAAATGTTAAGATAAACACAACAGGAGCAAATACTTCTCTATTAGATTACTTAATTAATTGATTGTACTCATGCATTTTGCCTAAATGGTTCCTTAGCTTTTATCACTAATCCAAGAACAATTCTTCCTAATTAGCTCAATCATCTGCCTTTCTGTGGTACACTGTTTCTGGCTCTACATCTAAAGAATTGGTGGAAAATCAATTAGAGGGATAGGGATCTTTGTTCCTAAAAAAAGCACAAAGGCCAAGGTCCAATCCCTAAGGCTTGGGTTTGGCAGAGATAATGTAACATCTCTATATTGAGTTGGGTTAAACTTATAGTGCCGGCTGATCTGGAAAGGAAAATTATTCCCTCACCAATGATGTCTAAATAGATGTTCCAGAATCTGAGGACAGGTCTGCCAGAAAGTGGCCAAGTCAAGCAATTAGGCTCCAAAGTGCCAAGTGAAGCGACAGAGCTGTTTTTTCTCTTTGTTGTAGTTGGATGTGAATAATTTCCTCAACTTAAAACACACACACACACACACACACACACACGCACATATACTAGAATTACTGTGTGTTATAGCTGAGTGCTGCAGATAGGGAGCCGAGCAATGCTGCCTTCTCTGCCTGAGTACAACCCCATCCCTCTTTACAGATTGACAGGAAGAGACAGGTGCAAATTATGTCCACTTAACCATATTATAGTGTTAGTGTGGTGGTGAAAAAAAAGGGGCTGTTTCTTTCCCTCAATCATCATTTTTAATAGATGAAAGCTCACTCCACGTCTGGATTTAGAAGCGGGAGAGGTGTGTTCGTTCAGACGGTGTTCTCAGAGCTTCAGTAAGTGTAGTGATGACCGGTATGGCAGAAAAAGGCAGCTGAGACACTCTTTATGTACACGCTCCGGCTTCACCTTTCCTCTGTTTCTTTTCATTCCAGCTCCTTTAATAGACAACAAGGAATAAGTGTTTCTGTGTCCCGTAGTGCCGGTGTGAATCATTTCGATCCAATAAAAACTGGGAACTTTGTTTTCATTGGCTTTGTGAAATAATTTGGTATTATAGCGCAGTTGACCTTTTCTTTCATTGCTGCACAAATCTGTCCATTTGATTGTGTCATACTCCTTTATATCTCCATGAATCCTTCAAACATGAAAAGCAAAATCTGTGTGTTGGCTGTTTGCATGTAAGTGTACTGAATGTACAACTCTGTTGGTACTAAAAGTTAAGTCTCTCTCTTTTGAACATGCCAGATTGTGCATCTTACCTTGACTAAAAATCAGAATACAGCTCATAATTTAAATTTAGCTTCTGAATTTAGAGAACATGAATAATTATTTTGCTCTTTAATTCTTACTTTGTAGATGGTGCCATTTAACAGAGCTTAAAAACAAGACCTTGGGAAATGATTTAATGTGAACATAACCTTGAAACAGTCAAGCTCCACACCCCTTTAATTTTACTTTTAGACCAACCTTGAGATGAATTCCTGCTTTACAATTCAGCCTCTGCATATAAGCTCTTGCTGCACTGCCGAATCCATCACTCCCCACCGTAACGCCTATCATTTCAATGTGTCACATATTGGATGAAGGGCGATACATAACCGTTACCTGCCATGTCAGGACACTGTTCATCACTCAATGTGAGTAGTGAGAGTCATTCATTCTTCTCTGCATCTCAAAAAAGAAAAGAAAAAAGAAAAAAGAAAACAAATGGGGGGCCCCTGTGCTTTTATGTTCCTTGCATGTCCCTGAGGCTGGTGGGGAATTAACACTAATGAAATAGCAGGCAGGGAGCTGCAGACTTTGTGGTAAATGTGCAGGGGAATGAACAAGCCTATGGGGGGCGATACCTTTTGTCTGAGAGCACTCGTTGGTTTTCTTCAAATGAGCTGCAAGTCAAATCTGCCAAGTGCAAGAGAGCGCTCTATATCGAATCAAGTGCTTCACATGCAATGTGGCCCCCGTCGACTTTGCAGGTACAAGACTATTTGCTGTCAACATTGTGCTCAGCGTTTCCTTCATTATTTCCGTGTGTTAAGATAAGAATAGCACCCTTGGTATTAAAGCAATTATCATCTATTTATGCATTGTTTGCTGCACCTCAGCAGAGAATTCAGTGAATGAAATGTAATTAAGTTGAGAGGGTCTGAATGATATTTTGTTTTCAATATTAGATATCAGATTTTATATTCTTTTTCTTTTTGTCTATGTTTTGTAGAGATAATACTTTTCTTACTCAAGTGATTTCCAGCACAAAGAACCTACTGTGCAGGATACGGGAAAATATCAAGCAATATGTTGTTGAATTTATGTGATGAGTTAAAGAAGATTATGTTATTTTTGTGGCTTGATGAGAGAGCTCCTTTGCTGTGAGATTGAACTAATTACATTTCAAAGAAGGAGGATTAAGCAAAATTTCAGCTAAAAGAAAAGAAAAGTAATGTTTCGATATTCATAACACTTCTTATTTCCAAGCATTTGCTAGTATAAGAATTTTAACTGAGAGACAGATTAAAGTATAGAGTTGATAAAGCAGAAGAAATTAACCCTTTGGGCCTAATGAACATTTTCTAGATTAGCATAATATTCTCCACTGGGATGTCACTTCCTCTTTAGCTCTTTTTTAAAAAATGAAACATCAAAGCTGAATTGGCTCTGAGATATCCCAAGCCTCCTAATTTAGCAAGAAGGATGCGGACCCCCTGGACCACCACTAGAGAAAATCAGTGAGAGGATAATGAGGAAGAGGAGGTGTTAAAGGCTCCAGAAGGTCCTGCATTGGGAGATTATTACTCTAATGTCACTTCTTCAACAGCTTGCGCTGCCCACTGAAAATTTATCCTTCAGTCATTTTTCAGGCCAGAGAGTTTGTGTTACGGACCTCATCGTTTTTACTTTCGAGGACAGCAGGCAGCCGCTCTCCCTCAGGAATCTATTGAATTTTGGGAGCAGAGTGTCACCACTTCATCAAATTACAATGCTAAGAGTTGGATTCATACTGACACTGAGTACATGTAGATGAAGAGCTATTTTTTTTTAACTCTAAGTCTTGCTCTGCCTACTGTGGCAGGACTGATGTATTTGCCGATATGTCAGACTGATACCAGCTGGTCATCCACCTCTGATATGATGGATATGATGTAGCTGGATTGATTCATCAATACTAAACTGGTTGCTTATGGGCATCCTCCTAGTTTTCCTCAGTTGATCAAATGAGAAGTTTGCATAACTGTAAACACAGTCTGATTAACTTACATAGCAGAAATGAACTCCTGGTCTCCCATCAACCCCACACCCCCACCCTCTCCCTGTGTATTATATACAGTATTGTTATTCTGAGGTGTTACACAGCCCTGGGCTGGCTGTGGCAATTTGATTACATTAAAAAAAAGTCATTAGGATTATAGGTAAAGCCGCAATTTGATTCAAATTAAGCAATTAAGGCAACTAGGTTTTCACAGTCCCTCTGCAGGTCATCTTGATCAGGTGATAAACCAGAATCCCAAAAATGCCCATTTTATGTTTTTTCTCATGTTCCACTGAATATGCTAATATAAGGTCTCCCTGCCTGCTAACTTTGTAACTAACATGTAAACATGAGAATGCCGTCAATCTTATAGTCTCACATCAGAAAAAGAAAACCTAGGTGTACAGTGCCTTGAAAAAATATTCATACTTACTTAAAGTACACACAGGTGGTATCAGAGTAAAGGGGGCTGAATACTAATGCACGCCACACTTTTCAGACTTTTATTTATAAAAAATTTTGAACATCATGTATCATTTTCCTTCCACTTCACAATTATGTGCTACTTTGTGTTGGTCTATTACATAAAATCCCAATAAAATACATTTAAGTTTGTGGTTGTAACGTGACAAAATGTGGAAAAGTTCAAGGGGTATGAATACTTTTTCAAGGCACTGTACATCCTAAATTTTTCTTTAAAACCAATGTCCACTTCGTACCTTTTTCTGACCTTCTGATACTACACTGTATATAAAAAATGGACATATAAAAGCTTTAATGTAGCCACTATCGGCCACTGGGGGAACTGCAGTTTTTGACACTTCCATTTTTTATTTATTTATTTTTGCAGACCGTAAGGGTGCAATTGGTCACAATCTTCATAAGTATATTATTAGGGAAAAGTTAGTAAGTGGACCTTTTTCTTATAATAATTTGTTTCAGTATTGTGAATTACTAGCCAAAGTTACATTGATTTAAACATATTATTTACAGTCACAAAAGTGTTGTGGCTTTGCTGCACATGCTATATACTGATTGTGGAGGTAACTGTAATAGTAGAGTGGTGGATCTTGATTTCAGAGGTTTGCTATGTTACTGCAGCATTTCAGTACCAAACCATACAAGTGTTTTCTGAGTTCCTTATTTTCCTTGAATATGAGTCCCAAATGTACATAAACATACTGGAATGGTTGGTTGTACACAAATTGTTTCTTGCTTAAAGAAATCAAAGATAATCTCCTTTATAGTGACTATAGTAACTGTCCATTGCTGAAAAAGAAATAATAATGAAAAAAAGAATCCACATTTTTCAGAGATTAATATCAAGAGTTTCAGACTTGAAATTGATTTAGAATAAAAAAAAATGTAAATTGTACTACTATTGACATTTTTACACAGTCTGTTATTATTGTCCTTGGATTCAAACTGTGAGTTTAAATTGCTCCATGATGTTCTAAGCTAATTGATTTTGGCATGAAAGCAGATGGAACATGTGCAGAAAACTGGATATTAAAAAACTCAACCACCTGTCTTCTAGAGGTAGAATGTAACGCATCAGTTTAACCCTACTACCTCCCTGCAGATCATTTGTGACAAGTATGAATCATGTCTTATGTCATTGTGTCTGTCTGACAGCTTCAACACCATACTACAGACCAAAAACCAAGCCCCTGTTAGAAGTAGATGATACAGAAGGACGTAACCAAAATTTTGTATGTAACAGAGCTTTTCAGCCTCTTATAATTATTATCTTTTTGTCTTCAGTAAGTCATGGTGTTGGCTGCAATTTGAGCCCAGTTTTTTTAACCCATGTTTGCTAACGCTTTGTTAAAATCACAGCATTAATGTATACCAAACTAGCTGTCAGAATTGCTGTTTGCAGGCAAATATCCACAGATGTACAGACAATTAGCACTTTATTGAAACCAAAGAAGACTTTTTTTTTTCCCTGTGTTTTCTGTGCAGATTTATGGATGTTAATGGATTAATAGATAATGACATCCACAGAGTGTAAGCCACACTCATTCTAAAATATGCATGTAATGTCTCTGTGTTTTGCTTTGTCTGATTTATGACTCCCGAGAAGAGGTGCAAGTCTGATGCAAATTTCAGCTATTAGTTTTAAATTACCCTAATCATCTTCATAAGCTGTGTCACAGTCACTGCTGCAGCTCCACCTGCTAATTGGGTTCGTGAGCAAGCCAAACCGCTGGACTAAAATGCAGTGGCTAACTTTCTGCTGCATGCACCTGTACTTTTCACCTTGCAGCATCTTTGCCTGAAGTCTGTCCCTCTACGCCTCTTCTGCAACTCTGCCCGCCTTTGAAAACCTCTGAGGTTTAAGATCTCCACTTTTAAAAATCTAGCCTGTCTGTGTTGATTGTGATAACAACAGGCCAGAGTTTGTGCTGTTTTTATGTGCTCTATTTATCCATTCATCCGTAGAAGTGTTAACATGAAACACAACTTTTGAGCTCAGTCATATGGGACCTTGAAATTACATGTTCTAATTTAGTGAAATCCCAGATGTTTATGCTAAGCAGCATGCCAAAAAGGTTACAGAAGAAAAAAAAAAGAAAGAGAAAACCTTTTGTGTCTTTATAGAATCCCAGCACACAGTTCAATACTCGGGTAATTTTTTGGCAGGGTCTTAAAACATTAAAACAAGAGTGCATAAAATCTAGATGGAGGTTTATTTTGTGTAACTGTGCAGCAGGCTGGCATGCAGCAGTAGCCATCTCATTTTAATGTAAGACAACTTGGATTCATCCTCCAGCAGATCGTTGACTCAAGCAGTTTTTCACATAAAGACTGAGGCATTAGGTGAAACTTTGTTAACATCCCAGTTGGTCTCAGCAGGTACCCCTGATTGCTCTGTGCCCAGACGAAGGTAAAGCAGATGAGTGGATCTAATTGTGGCTCTGTTGCTCTCTATGTAAGTAAGTCAGCCTATACCACTGACTCCTGGCAGTATTAATATCTCAGCACTTCCACTTACTTATTTAGCTCTTCTCTTATTATATTCCCAGGGCCAGGACCTTATAGCTTACCTTTTGCCTACCAGCCAAATGTGACTGTTGGCTTGCTACAGCAATGCAGTAAAGTCTTGACACTTTGACGCCAGGGCTGCTGAAAAGGCTCGTCTTGTCTGGGTGCTGAGGACATCCACAGATTTTGGGGGATGTTATCCATCTCAAGGTGAGAGATGCACCCCTCTGCTGCCAAGTCAGGGTCAGCCTGATTGGTTGGTGTAGGAGGATGTGAAGCCTCCATGAAAGGAGGCGATGCTCCTTGTCCTAGCTCCTGCCAGCGAGCTTTGCAGTCCAGCTGGACTGTGCAGAGTTGTCTGCTGGGTCTCTGTGTGCAATAATCAGCTGCACCGGGAATTCACAGTGCTGTCTCTTCGAGGTACATGATTGATGCATGATGATGTACATGATTGATGCAATTAGTCACCAAGGGAAAGTATCCAGTGTAATTACATCTGCCGTGTGAGACTGCACTTGGGATCACTTTCTGTATTTAGCTGTGATTTTAATACCTTAACCTTTTAACATCCACCAGGTTACCAGCGACCTGTCTAGGGTTAGGACTGTGTTTTGTTTAACTGTTTAATCCTCTGGGGTCTAAGTCATCATCAAGATATCTGAAACTTACTAATCCTGTCATTTTTGTTCTTTTTCAATTTTTTTGCTCTCCCAATTCCAAGGCAGTCAAGGTACAAAAAAGGAACATTCTAACTGACGCACATCAAAAACTATTTGCAATTGTTTTCCAAAAAAGTACTTTTTGCTTGCCTCCAAAACATACAGCTAGGGTTAGGGTTTGGGGCTAGGGTTTGGGTCGGCATTGATGATGACTCATAGTGTTAAGCCACATGCTAAACAGGCACATTTTCAAAAGCTAGAGGATGTGAACTCCCTTTGCATTTTGGCTTTACAACTTCTCTGTAAAAATATTTTCAATTTTGGTGTTTCAAACAGCAAAAATTATATAAAAGGGTGGATGTTAACCAAGCCATACCCCTAACCCTAACCTTAGAGGGATTGCTGGTGACCTGATGGATGTTTGAAAGTTGAAAAAAGTGGCCTCATATGAAGAAGCTTTATGTAACTGGATGTTCTGGAGTTGTAAATTACGAAAAACATGATTGTGATACTGTGTATCATGATCACTTATATGAAAAAAATAGCAGGGAAGACTTAATTCCTTTCCTGTAATTCCAGAGAGCCCCACCATTGTGGTATGAAACATAATTTGCTGTTTAAATTTTTTAAAGAGGGGGAAAAAACAGTCTGCCAAACAGGAGCACATGATGGATGTGTCACTTGGCTTATTTGACGAGTTAATTGAAAGCTGTGCTCTGTCCTCGGCTAGATTAAGTGCTGCAAATGACGGGTTACTGTCAATGAACAGGACAAATGCACCAGCCGTTCACTTAACCGGAAAATCAGTCATCAGAGTTGCAAAGGAAATTGTTCTGTCTGAAGAATGCTGTTCACATAATTCTGTCATGTGCTCCATTTGCTTAATTTGATTCACATGTAACTAATTCATTATAATGCAAAACAGCCTGCAGTTATCTGCTGTTGACTCAGTGAACATTCTGTACCAAATTGGAGTAAATTATTAAAGTGCCCATATTATGCTCATTTGCATGTTCATAATTTTATTTGGGGGTTCCAGTACAAAAGGTTGGACAATGGCACAAAAGTAACAGGAAAACACAGTAAACCAGACCAAGTCCTTTTTTAATGGGTTTAAGTCGGCCTGTTTATTGTAGTCTCTCAGTCTCAGTTCCCAGATAGCTCTGCCATGTGTGCATACAATGCCAACACTTAGCACTTTATACTCACACAATCTGCTAAGTGTTAGCATCATGAGTGATAGTAGGTTTATGTCCAGATATGATGCTAACACCTAGGATTTTCCTATTGTTATTGTGACATTGCCTGCAAGTAATGGGTCTTCAGTTCCTCAGATGCTTGTTTTGTATATTCAGCCAACAACAGAACATTTGGTCTGCTTTGCTTGTTTGAGTAGTGGTTGTGGCAAACTAGCATAAACAGTATAAAAGATGGACGATGCTACCATGACACCACCCACTGGTTTGTGAAGTTCCATTTTGATGCCTCGAGATGAGCGTTTTCACCATCGCCATCTTGGTGTTTTAAAACCAGATGTGACAAGAGAGGGCTGAGTCTGACTGCGACACCGCACACTTCGTACACTTCATAAGCTTCAGACAATCCTCCTTTATGAAACACAGCATGACCAACAGTTACAATATGTTTTATTCAATATGTCCCAGCAGTGGGCCATTTTTCCATAGACTTGTACAACCAAAAATCTTTTTGCAGCCACAGGTATTGCCCCCTGGTGACCATTAAAAAGAATGCAGGTTTAAGGCACTTCATGCAGCTGAGCAGCACTGCAGGACAATAACTGACTTTGTAACTTTACATACAAAAACATGGAAAATATCCAAAAGCATAATATGTGCACTGTAAATATGGTCACATAGTGTGGAGAGTTTGAAGAACATAGAAACTAAGTAAATATTGAGCAAATGATAAAATCCACATGATATCTGTGCAAGGTATGCATAAATTACCAAAAATGTCAAAATGTACACTACCCGTCAAAAGGTTGTTTTTTTTTGCCTTCACAGACTTCACGGGCATTCTAGTGTTTCTCTATATTTTTTTTTTCTTTTAGTGCTTCTGAAGTCAATTTAGTATATGGTCCCTCCGGACCAGGTATATAGACCCTCTAGCAAATGTATGGAGCACTCCATGGAGAGCCAGTGCAACTGACAGACTTCCAATGGGGAGCTGGCATAGAAACACATTACAGCCATCAGTGTGGCACTGGCAAAATCCATTATATGATCATCTAGATCAATCCATAAGGTACCTTTTTTGATGTCTGCATTTGAAGCACCCCTTGGTGATGGATGGTTTTAGCCTCCGGTTTTCACGAACCTGTTTGAAATTCTGCCTTTTTCTCAGATTGGTCAGTCAATATATTCTCAGAAGTCGCAGCTTCACATCAGTGGGTATAGATGGAGGTGTGGGTACAGTTCTGCCAGAAGAAAAAGAAATGAGAACCACGGACACAGGTTTCCTGAGGTTTAAAAAATGACAAACTCATTATGACCCACCACTGTGTTCCCCAACAGACAAAATGCTGTCCCCTCATTGAACAACTCCATTACACATAGCAGCCTAAACATAAACATATTTTCTTCCCTGGAATGTATTGACATGACATGATAGATTGCTGATGAAAAGTTGCCATTCATCATGCCCGTACTAGCCTGTGTGTTGCTGTAGGGAACAAGTACACTGACAATTTTTCTCAGAGTTTAAATGAGCATTGCCATTGGAGGCAGCATGGGTCATGGGCCATTAATTTTACCCATATATCCAACACATTTTCACAAGCTCCTCCCCCCATTTTATTTTTAGCACAATACATTTGAGTGCAGTGTACGGTAATTCACATACAATTGAGCAGTGATGTACTGCATGTTGACTCCTCTAATTTAATGAGCTGTCAGCTTCCGTAATGACACATTGCAAATCCTCCTTGCTTCACCATATGAAAGCTTCAACTCAGACATGGCCATTAGGTCCATCTCCGACATTATCCCATGACTTCACATTGTTCAACAACCCAGGAAGAAACCTTTAAAAAAAAAAATCATTGTCTGAAGTAACTGCAGGGAATTGCTCATTGGAGATGACTCAGGATTCCGCAAGCATTGCCTTACACTTCTAATGGCTTTTCGCAAGGATTGTCGTGCACCATAATCATTAACATTGAAATATCCTCAGACAGTCAGCGTGGAAAGCCTATCAGCTGCTGATAGTCGACCTCGGTCCTCCTGCAATGTGCAGTGCCGTGCAGCAAACAACTGGTGTGGCTCTCATCGCACTCTGTCTAATGACCCTACGCAAATGAGCTAATGGGGATGCGGCACGATACCACTGTCCTACCTCCCGGCTTCATCGTCCATAGCTAATTGTCACAAGCCTAATGACCACCTAAATTAGCAAAATAGAATGTGGACATGTGTATGTGCTCACACAAAGTGGAGTAGTGAGCATGGTATGGATTTTCATGCAAAAAGATTCAGACAATAGGCAAGGGGTGGCCATGTGATTCTGCCAATTGGTGTGTATGCTGTTTGGTTTTCCTGTCAAGTATCTGTTTGACACAATGTGAATTCCACTTTGATTGTTTCCACCCCAGTGCCATGGCGGGGCAGATCTTGATATTGTATTTCTTAATTGAAAGCAGCGTTCCCCATATGTTTCCAGCAGGATCATCACCTTTGTGTGATGCACTGAACCAGAACCTGTTGCTATATTCAGTTTGCAGAGCTGGTCAGCCACAAGCTCTAAAGCAATAGCAAGCTATTTGTATTTGTTTGGAGTCCCTGTCCCATTTTCTGGAACACTGAACCAGAACTGAACCAATATGGTCCATTGCCAGGTGCCATGCAGTGTTTTCTTTTACTTGAGCATAATTCGATATGGTGCCATTCATCAGGGTTCATTCTTTCTCAGATCAGTGGGATCTATCAGAGATTTATCGTGCCCCTTTTTTCATACTTTAGAGAGTGAGGAGTGACAAATGAGGAAACTGTGCAATATTGCAAGAAGAATTTGTTACACCTGGCTTATCAGACATGGCGAGATGCTGTGATCAAAATAATAATCACACCACAGTTTGACTGGAGAGCAAGTTATTGTTTATCCTCAAGGTTATTATTAGCTGTATGCAAAACTCGTTTTAGTTGGTGGGCCACATACAGCCCAATTTTAAGTCATGGGCTGGAGAAGTGCATAATACCGCCCATCAGAAAAGTTCACCTGAGTCATAGCCAAGATGCTGAAACCCTACTCTTTTAAATAAGTTACCTGACAACAGAAAGTTTAATTTATTATGACATACATTTTCTAATTTAATGAGCAATCCATTTACAGAACAGCTGATTAATAGCCTGACCTCAGAGCACTTGGCTCTCAGACTGCAGGCTTACTTGTGGTTCCTAGGGTATTTAAAAGTAGAATGGGAGGAAGAGCCTTCAGCTTTCAGGCCCCTCTCCTGTGGAACCAGCTCCCAGTTTGGATTCGGGAGACAGACAACCTCTCTACTTTTAAGATTAGGCTTAAAGTTTTCCTCTTTGATAGAGCTTATAGTTAGGGCTGGATCAGGTGACCCTGAACCTTCCCTTAGTTAAGCTGCAATAGCTGCTGGGGGCTTCCCATGATGCACTGAGCACTTCCTCTTCCTCACTTCTTTTCACTCTCCATGTGTTTATACACCACTTGCATTTAATCATTAGC
>VUQI01047206.1:18854-40085 GCA_015106735.1 Paratilapia polleni | reverse complement strand
CACCATTTGCATTTAATCATTAGCTATTATTAACTCTGTCTCTCTCCTATAGGTGTGCCTTTTGTCCTGTCTCCCTCTGCTCTCTTCTGTTTCCCCTCATCCCCAACCGGTCGCGGCAGATGGCTGCCCCTCCCTGAGCCTGGTTCTGCTGGAGGTTTCTTCCTGTTAAAAGGGAGTTTTTCCTTCCCACTGTTGCCAAGTGCTTGCTCATAGGGGGTCGTCTGATTGTTGGGGTTTCCTGTCTTTTCTGTCTAATATTGTAGGGTCTTTACCCTAAAATATAAAGCGCCTTGAGGCGACTGTTGTTGTGATTTGGCGCTGTACAAATAAAATTGAATTGAATTGAATTGAACAGTGAGTGGAGTTTGATGTTGCCACGCTCACACTTTCCGGACCGCAGTGTGACTGCACCTGGCTTCAGGAGTTTTTGGATGAACTGGGACATTAATCTGAGCGATAAGAAGAAATGTGGAGGGACTGCACTGGCTGCATTCATTTTAGCTTTAAATTCTTTAGATTTTGATGTATGCATTTTTCATGTTTTGGCTGTAACACAGTCATTTCCCAATTGATAAAGTGTATCCTAGGCCCTGTCCACATGTACACAGGTATTTTGGTAAATGTAGCTCTTCGCATATAAACGACATTTTAAGTCCCTTAAAATGAAGCTTTTGAAAAAGGCCTTCCAGGATGAGGATTTTCAGAAACTCTGTTCCTGCGTTTAAGTGTGGACAAGGGAAACAAAGATTTGTCACAGGGACGTCAGACTGTGCACCGTGTTATTGTTTATAGGCTTCTGATTGGCCAACATTTCTATATGGTTAGAATTGCTTGTGCCTTGGCGTGATCCCGACAGCCCTTGACAGTGTTTTTTGTATTTTCATGTGGATGGACAGATTTTCCAAAACAAACAAACAAACAAACAAACAAAAATGCCAGTGTATTTGTCTTCAAACAAATGGCCTGATGGCCCCAGATCAATAAATACGTTTGTCGGGCAAGTTGCCTGGCCACCTTCCAGTGACAGAGCTGCCATCAGTCACAGTCATGAGTTCACCTGTGATACAAACTGACTGAAGCAAACCTTTGTTTTCTTAACCAAGTCTGTATGTTCACCTTGTAGTCTAAATGTTTAATGTCAAAAAAAGTGTGACAGACTCTTTAAAGAAAGAAACTGGTCTTAGTGGCAGAGAAAAAAACAGTAGGAAGGTGACAATAGTGCAGGACTCGACAGTGCAAGCATTTCCTTTGCATCTGTGACTAAAAAAATAGATCGCTTTGAACTCTAAAATGCTCACACTGAACATGGAGCGGGTATGCAAATAAAATATTTTTAAATTTAGCCAAGGAATCCTCTATTTTTCAACAAAAAGGCTGATAATGTCTCACAAAATAATTTCCAGATAAAATAGTGTTTTATATGTGGACCCATGTAGTAAAACATGTACTGGAAACCTGCCTTACCCTAAAAAGGAAAACATAAACTGGAGATGTGAGATGTGTACTCACATCAAAGAAGGCCTTTTCACTGATGTGTTTGGGAGCTCCTATAGTGGGCGCAGCCATCATCACAGACTCCACCTCTGCCAGATCGATGTGGCCTCTGCAGTTT
This sequence comes from Paratilapia polleni, assembly GCA_015106735.1. NCBI lineage: Eukaryota > Metazoa > Chordata > Actinopteri > Cichliformes > Cichlidae > Paratilapia > Paratilapia polleni. The sequence continues at coordinate 38,473 of VUQI01047206.1, read as the reverse complement.
GTGTCCTCCCCGGTGTCGTAGTACCTCAGCTGTGAAGACACGACTGTTAGCAGCCTGACACTCAGATTACAACAGCGTACTGCAACTCACTCACCTGGTGTTTTGTGATGTCCAACACGAACCAGCGAGGTTTCCATCCTTTCAGCAGAGCTCCGCGTTTATACAGGATCCCCTCGTAAGACCTGCAAAAATAACAGAGGTAACTAAAGTGTCAAACAAGAGTCAGCTTGTCCTAATTCTGGGGTTATATATCTGTTCATTGTCAGATTTACTTGGAGCTTATCTCAGGATTTGTTGCTGGTCAACACAAAGACTGAGTGGCATGTTTCTCCACGTATTCAAGATCAACCCCAGCACTGTTTGTGGATGATCTGTCAAAGGGTTCACGCTGCAGGCAAAAGCGGCCCAAATCACATTTTTTTGCTCATAAGTTAGATCTGTTTTTTTCATGACAGCATTAAGAGTACAAATCACAAGAAATCTGTTATTTTTAAATTGTGATTTTAATCGATTCCGTATGTGGTTATAAATCAGAGTCCTGTGGAGAGATACTGACAGAGGCAGTTAAAAGTAGCCCTTGACATCCTGAAATTTTGGATGAAGTCTGTTTCTGTGAAACTATTCGGCCACCACTCTTGGCTCCAACTCCACACATACCTCCGTACAGAGGTAGCCGTAGCTACAAAGTTGGCACTCCTTCTCCTCATCCTCGTTGTCTCCCACTGCACATAAACTTAGAAATGAAACCATATGCTGACTTCAGTCACCTCTGTGTTTATTTTCGTTCTATAGCGTAATGTGTGTGACATGTTCGCTGATAGTTTGCAGATACGGTTAATTCAGGGCAGTCACCAGGGCACGGTGGAATCCAATATTGGCTACAGTTGAAAAATGATGTGAAGTCTTGCAGCCTGAATGTAGCTTTACTCTGGTAATACACCAGCGTATCTGAAAATTCAATATTCTATTTTGAAAATTAACCGAGTGCTTTATGCCGTTTTTGTGGCCGACTTCCTGCCGGCCTCATCAACACCGTGCACCTTGATGCAGCCTCCATCAAAAATAGATTTTGTGCGTATTTTTAGCAAAGCAGAGAGTAGAGAGCCCCTTCGAGGACTCTTCCAATATGTGACGCGGCACATCTGGTGGAAACGCTTGAGTGTCATGAGTGATTGCACACGCTTAAATGTAAAATACTGTGTTTAAATGACCAGCTTAACCCAAAAAGGTGTGAAGCTTGAAGTTCTACAGAACATTAGACTAATGTAGGGGATGTTATGTGATTTAGATGCAAAGAAAAGTCGGTGCAACATCTAAAATACTCATGGTTAAATACTGTTAGGTTTCTCTTGCTTCATCCGTTAAAACTTTAGTCTGCCAGAACATTATTTGGAATCTGAAACATGAAGAGCACATATGACATTACACATTTATTTATTTTTATATATACATTTTTTTTTAACACTTTTTTTTTAAATGACCGCTTGTCTAACTCAGGAAAACATCCAGATATTGGAGCCAAGAGACTGTACTTTAACCTCAGAGTAATTGTAAAATTACACACCCAGAGTTTAATAGAGTACAGACAATTCTTACAAACATGACACACAGCATACCACAGCGCTGACTCATCTTCCAAAACTGGACTGGCCCCTCGGCAGCAGTTTGTCAGCGAAACAAATGTGGACTTCTTATTTGTTAAGGCAATCAGGAAGTTCACGACCCACCTGTTCTCCTCGCTCTTGGGGGTGAACTGGTTGTAAAGTGTTGCAGCGCGGCGGTTGATCCCGTTGGCTGTGGTGGTGCTGTGGTCCTCGCCTCCCAGACTGCTTTCTGGCAGGTGCAGCATGGAGCGCCGCTGGAAAGCCTGCAGGCTGGACGTGGGAATGAGGCCTGAGATGGATATGGACTCCTTATGGAGCTGCAGAAAAAAAACACCTACAGTTAAACAAATGTAAAATCATGTGACTGATCCCTGCTATTTTTTTAATTAGAACACGTCATTATTATTCCTCCAAACACTCACATTTCCCTCTTGCTTGAGGTCCTCCTGAATGCTGATTCTGACTCTTTCCAGAGTTGTCTGCCATTTCTCTGGGGCCTGGTTCAGCTCACCCTCTAGCCTCTCGATGTCCTGTAACACCAATACGAGCCAAGAAAAGTAATAAAAAACAAACAAAAAAAAAAGTGACACACAAAATAACAAACAGAACAAAAAGTTGGAATCAAACTTTAGGTCACAAACTCTTACAGTGAGAAGTTTGGTGATGGCGTCCGGCTGGGCGCGGCTCACGCTGCTGTAACACGGCCAAACAATCCTCCTCTTACTGTTGGAGATGGTGTCCGCCTCCTCCGAGCTCTCCGACCTCACAGCCATCATCCTCCAGTCGTAACACGGCCCAGTCGACAGAGTCTCCTCTGTGAAGAAGTCCCATTTATTCAGGCTGGGGATGCTGATAGAAGGCTTCAGGATCACCTGGAAAACAGAAACCACTTGGTTTTAAGAAGAATTAAATGTAAACTTATGATATAAAACTCAGCGAAAAAAATCATTCAAAAGCTATTTTAATCTATTGTGGCAGCACAGTGTGAAATGCTTTCCTCTGATGATATTCAACTCTACAAATACTGTAGAGAGCGCTGTGTTAGCAGTCTGCACGTGAAGCCTCACGATGGAGAAACAAGCTGCTCACAGTAATGCAGACAGTACTCGAAACATGAGAATTAAAAACGTCGAGGACTTGCTCATTGTTCAAAACCGGACCAAAATCAGCCATTCCAAAAACAAAACACCACCAGAGCAATCGAGCGAAAAGGAATCTGTCTCTGTTCAGTCTCTGGAGTTAATAAGTGTCAACTCCAGGGTCAACTTGGCCACTGTCGCCAAGTTCCTGGTCATATATTATGTTATTCTTTAAAGATTACTTAAAAGCAAGTTTCTGATATGGTTTCAACATAAAAAAGGTAAATTAATGGTTTGATATTCTTTACTGAACTTTAACTCGACTGGTCCGGACTTTTGGGAAATAGCAGGTGTGAAACCTCCCCAGAAACACAGTCTAAACCAAACAGTCCAACGAAAAAAAAAAGAAAGAAAAAAAAAAGAGAGAGATGGTTTCACTTCAGATCAAACTGAAACCCTGATTCAATTTTTTTCTGACATGCCAAGTACAGGAAGGAGAGAAGGACCAAAAACGAAAAACCAGAACTTCAGTGACGTAGTAGCTCATCTGTCTCATGATCCATCACAATTTACAGGTTATTGCTCGTAAAACAACACATGTGACCTTGACCTTGAGCACAATTTAGGTGATCACTGTGTGCAAGTTTCACTACAATCTGACTTTAAGAGGAGTGGCTTCTCATGAAAATGGAAAAGTGGCCATAAAAACACAAATACGACCTTGACCTTGAGCACAATTTGAAGGAAGAACCATTACGTGATCACTGTGTGCAAGTTTGGTCAAATTTTGACCAATACTCTAGGAGGAGTATTGATTCTTGTGAACTGTGAATGGATAGACAGACAGATGACGGATGCTTTGCCATGGAGATTTCATGTTATAAAATGTCAACTTGAAGACACTGTATGTAGTTCTCTCAATATACAAAGTGGCTATGGAAATAATCTGTTCATTCATTTTTCTCCATTCATTCACAAGGCGACAGAAGGTCAAAGTGACAATACATCGACATCAGATCACTGTCAGTGACAACAGGATAGAGGTACATCATGTAGGTTTTTTTCTGTGCTCATATAATTAAAAAGTGAAACCAAAACTGACATGAAACGGCAAACACATTTCAGGTGTGAAAAGCGTCCTCCATCGCTGAAAACTGTGGACTATGAAGCTTTTTCATGGTGTCTCCTGACTGCAATCCAGGCTTCAGGTTTCCACATCACACTGGTGTTAGCTGCCTCTCTGATTTCTACAGTAGTTGTGATGTTAAAAATCCTTCTTTCAGGTTGGCGCCTTTAACTAAGATTTTATGTGACCACACAGAAACTTTCCACTTTCCACAGATGAATATGAAATCAGTCTTTTAGCCTCCAACTCTGACAATGAATCATTTTGCATGGAGAAGCCAAAACATCCAAGTGTAGCACGCTTGAGTGTTGGGGTGCTTCAAAAGTGAAAGACAGATGTAAAAATTAGTCGAAACATGTTTGTTCAGTGCACAGGCTACAAGACAGGACAAGCAAATGATTTGCCATGAGTAATCAGGATTTGGCTTTATTTTCAGTCAGCAGTAATCTCCACCTTTTTTTTTTTGTATTTTCATGTTTGCATGTGGTGTGACCACAGACCAGGATTTCTTTGGTGACCAGATCTGAGCCAATTTTCAATGTGTCACATCAGTTACAGACACATAAGTTAAACTCTGAAGCACTACTTTATGTTCAATAGGAAACTTGTTCTATCAGTCTTTGAAGGACATGCAGACTAAAGCTGCTTCTTGGTCAACAGTACCACCATTTGGGCACTGGTGTAGCTCACTGGGTTGAGCAGGCGACTCGTACTGCAAAGCTATTGTAGAGGGCTGGGTTCAAATCCACTCCAGGCCACTTGCTTCCTGTAGCTCCTCCTCTTTTAAGGCCACCTTCACTTTGAGCCAGCTTGAACAGCTGGTGGGTGGTGCTGCTGCCCTCATAGTCACAGATGTATGCCTGAGATGACCACATTAAGGACATCGCCTCTCTATGACATCATACAGAGCCAATAGTAGAAAAAACTGCCCCAATTGAGGATTTAGAGAAGTCTGAAGCTCTGAGCGATTACTCGTGCATAGGCTGACCTCATAATTTAAACTTTTGACATGTTTATTATGAGAACTGTAACAACAAGTAAGATTAAAGCATAATAGATCTGCTTTATCTTCATGTTGCTTTATCTTCTGGCTTGTCAACTGTGTTTTAAAAAGTACATCTACAGAATACATTAACAGTGTAATTACATTCAGAGTTTGACTCCTGCATATCTTTCTGTGGAACCGCAGCACCATTTATCAGTGTGGGAGCTGCATGAATCAGCTGTAGCTGTCTGACGTACGGTTTCCGGTGAGGGACAGAAAAGTGACAGAAACACTCACTTCGTTCTCTGAGGGGCTGTACAGATAGTTGAAGAAGATGGGACTCCTCCGGTGCATCCTGTTGATGCACTCCCAGATACAGATGCCTCTGCGGGCCTGCTTATCGCCCTTATCCTCAAACAACAAGCCTGCAAAAAAGAACACAAGAGAAGCTGATGAGGATATGAAGCGAATTCGTCTCACAGAGTTTGATGTAACAGCCTTCTGGGTAGCAATGTGTATTTATATCAGAGACCTACATTCCTTTAATTACAGCGACAGAAAAGCCAGAATCTTGCTACCCAGGGAGGCAAGTGGTGTTGATGAAGGGGGGCCAACAATCTTTTCAAATCAATAAAAATGTTGTGACTGTTAAGGCACTCAATATGGGTTCATAATTCAGTGTAATGAAGTATTTTTAGAGAAGAAGGAGGGAAAAAAACGATCCTCTCTGTTTTGAGGACACTGACCGTGCTCCAAGCGCTCGTAGTCCGAGTCCAACAGGAAGTTCTTGAAGCGGTTAGAGATGTGATGATAAGCCAGGAACTTCAGATAATACTGATTAAACTCAAACTCCAGAGGATACTGCTCCAAAATCTGCAAGGATATGAAAAGATGGATAAAGACAGTTAGAAGAAGGTCAGCGTGTGGACGACAGCTGCATCGTGTCCTCGTGTTGTGGCTTCACATCTCTCCAGTGAATAAAAGACCAATCAGAAACAGGAAAGGACCTCTCCTGCCTTTGTGAGGGCAAAGGTCAGTGATATCATCACCGCCAGACACAATCCAGACTGAGCCAGCAGGGCCGCTGCTCCATTGTTCCCATCCAGCGGTGTGAGGTGGCCAATGATGGTATTGAATATTTGAGGCCACCTGGGTCTGCTGGCAAAAACAACAGCTGTTTTGGAGATGAGGCCCTTCTATTTTGAGCTCTTGTCCGAATCCCCTGTTCCCTCTAGTTTATAGCCCTCCAGACCCCCGGACCCCTGCCAAACTGTTTTAGCTGCCAAGCCTTCACTTTCAAAAGACAAATGCAGAAACTATGTGTTGATGTAAGTGTATGGGAGTGGGTCTGTGACCCCAGGAGACACAAAAAAGCCCCACAGCATTCTATAAAGTTAGTATTTCGGAGCAGACCCGGTTCTCCGGAAATCATCTGTGTGAGCTTCATTCTTAACTTGACCCCCCTCTCCCACCCCACCTAAAATCCTAAAGCACACCCAAGCCTTCCTAGAGACTCTCAATCCCCAAGACTGCAATCTTCCACATGCGGTTGTAAACACGCACTAAAATATGAAGAGATGCTGAAACACGCGAGCACAGACAGCTCAATGCTGATCACTGCACTCACAGACCATCTGGGCAGCAGCCTTGCTGCTTACTCCCTGGTCCAATATGCTGTTGTGATTACATATCCAGTGTTGGAAAGTGCAACACTAAAACAATGTGTAGTTATTGACAGCTGAATTTCTCGCCTTCTCCCCTCGCTCACCTTTTCACTTTTTAAGGAATGTGATGAGCTCACGAAGAAGTCATGAAGAGAAAGTGGAGAGGAGTCACGTAGCTGGGGCAGGGATGCTTCAGTGTTCAGTGCATCTATGGTACCTGCAGTGGGGGTGAAACTCACCTGGTGCACGCAGTCCAGGAATTGCAGGAAGATGGGTGTAAAGCCGCTGCCCTGGCTGCTGGGACTCAGGTTGCTCCGCTGGCTGAACTTGTGGCCGAAGGACAGCCACTCTTTCTCCAAAAGGACCTGAAAACCCTCCAGGGTCCGGTAGAAAGGATCGCTCAGCAGCTGCACCAAGGACACCACCTGGAGAGAGAAAGTGAGAAGGAAGAGATGGCTAAGAAAAACCCCAATACTCATCTTCAGTATTAACAATGATCTATGAACAAGAAAAAAAAACAAAAAACTGATAATTCAGCTTTTTACTGACTCCTTCTGCACAAGAGCACCCAATAAAGTTCAGTTTACAGTATATGAACACACATCCTGTAGTGCTCCTGCAGTGTAAGAGTATGCACCTAAGCACTTCAGATAACCCTGTGATTAGTGGACACCCCGCTCCACCTTCTGAACCACAGCTGCTCCCTCTTGAAACATTTTGAAATAAATGAGGAAAAGGGGAAACTGGGATTATTTAAACTTAACTAACCAATCAACTTTAATGCGAGTATCTCTGAGTAATCCATGTCAAGTTTTCGTTTTTTGAAAGTTTGTTTGTGATACTGTTACATTTCCAGATTTTACAACCCAACAAAAAGTAAAGACAAACAATACATTTACTGATTATGAGTTAACAGGAACACTGGTATCACCCATGGATTATTTGAGGCCAATGCTGGTATCTGACACTTTTAAACATCAACATATTGATACATATTTTATTTAACAATACAACTTTTCTAAGATGTGTTTAGGTTTTGTATTAAAAGTAAAAAAGTAAACTTGATAGTGCTCTCTGATGGATCTATTTTATCTCAAACATACACCCACTGTCCACTTCTTAGATGCACTTGTTCAACTGCTTGTTAGCGCAAATATCTAATCGGCCAAACAAATAGCAGCAACTCAATGCATTCAGGCATGTAGACATGGTCAAGACAACCTGCTGCAGTTGAAACTTAGCATCAGAATGGGGAAGAAAGGTGATTTAAGTGACTTTGAATGTGGCATGGTTGTTGGTGCCAGACTGGCTGGTCTGAGTATTTCAGAAACAGCTGATATGCTGGGATTTTCCCACACAACCATCTCTAGGGTTTACAGAGAATGGTGTGAAAAAGAGAAAATATCCAGTGAGCAGCAGTTCTCTGAGTGAAAATGCCTTGTTGATGGCAGAAGTCAGAGGAGAATGGCCAGACTGCTTTGAGATGACAGGAAGGCAACAGTAACTCAAATAGCTGAGAAACTGAGGATATAATTTGCATGGGCTCATCAAAATTGGACAACAGAAGATTGGAAAAACGTTGCCTGGTCTGATGAGTCTCAATTTCTCATGCAACATTCGGATGTTAGGGTCAGAATTTGGCAACAACATGAAAGCATGGATCCATCCTGCCTTGTATCAATGGTTCAGGCAGCTGGTGATGGTGTAATGGTGTGGGGGTTACCTTTTTGGCACACACTGACGCCCTTAGTACCAACTGAGCATTGTTCAAATGCCACAGTCTACCTGAGTATTGTTGTTGACCATGTCCATCCTTTTATGACCACAGTGTACCCATCTTCTGGTGGCTGCTTGCAGCAGGATAACGCACCATGTCACAAAGCTCAGATCATCTCAAACTGGTTTCTTGAACATGACAATGAGTTCACTGTACTCAAATGGCCTCTGCAGTCACCAGATCTCAATCTAATAGAGCCTCGACATCTGGTGCCTTATTGGGCAAGTGAGATGTGCGAAGATTCACATCATGGATGTGCAGCTGACAAATCTGCAGCAACTGTGTGATGCTATCATGTCAATATGGACCAAAATCTCTGAGGAATGTTTCCAACACCTTGTTGAATCTGTGCCAGGAAGAATTAAGGCAGTTCTGAAGGCAAAAGGAGGTCCAACCCAGTACTATCAATGTGTACCTAATAAAGTGGCTGGTGAGTGTATTGTGTTTTTAGTTAGCAACAGTATCTGCTTACATATACACTGATCAGCCACAAAGGTGAAGTGAAGAACATGAACCCCCTCAGTATAATGCTGCGTTCTGCTGGAAGATCTTTGAGTCCTGGCTTTCACTAGGATATTACTTTGACACGTACCACACACTTAAACGCTGCTGAAATCCCCCAACGATTGCAGCCTCCCCCAGCAGGACATCGGGCTACAGCACAAGCACAAAACACAAATGCCAAAAAAACAAGAGCCCAAAGTGGTGATCCCGCCTCCAATCTCAGGTCAGAGTTGTTTTGGTGGCATGATGGACACCTGGTGGTTTTAACACTGTGTCTGTTTTGCCAATAGCAACCAACCTACAATACAGACCTACTTTCATTTCATACTTTCATTATACACAGGGTTAAACCCTCTTATATTTTGCTAAATAAGATGTTTAAGCATTTTACCACTAAAGGAGAGTGGCAGCTGTTTCACCACATCTGTGCATATTTATTTTTTTTTAATCGTCATGCATGGTTGCAATTTAACGCACTTCAGTCTTTTTTTATTTGGATGGCACGATTTTGCTTTCTCTCACCCCCAAAACCTAAACACAATCTAAAAATGACCCATCATCTGACAATGTTAAACTGATCGTCTGCTATCAATAACATTTATATAACACTGTAGCAAAGCTGTAGCTTCAGGCACACTTGAGCTTACTCCGCAAAACACCAGTTGAGAACCACTTGTCTACACATGCAATCTGGTTGGCCCGCTTCCCTGCCCGCATCTCCTCCAACACAACTAATGAGCCCTGACACGTGTGGAATGAGCGGGAAAAACAGTTCATGGTTTCCCCACTGGTTTACAAGAACATCCAGCCCTGAGTGGTAGAAAAAGCCCCCCTGCAACCCAGCAATGAGATGAGCCCCCCTGCAGTAGACTAGTGGATTTAAAAAGGAAGGAAGGAATGAGAGAGGAGGGTGTATAAAGGCATAAAGGCAGAAGATGGGAAGGAGAAACAGAAAAAAGCATTTAGAAAGATAGCAAAGACGGTTCTGCATCCTGTCTGGGTGTCTATGGTCCATGGCAGGAGAGCCAGAGCATATGGAGCCCAATTGCTTGTGTGGGTCGATCAGGACCTGGTGAGTTGGAGCCAGTGGCCCGTGGAGAAAGATGCTCTGGGCCGAACACGTGCCCCGCATAAGGGATCCACAAATTATACTTTTAAACAGCAGCCCAGGGCCACACAAACCCCATAAACACATCTGAAGGACACACGCTTGCAACACATACATGTGCACTTCAACAGGTCAGCATGGAAAATATGAGCTCAGAGAGCAAACGTGAAGAAAAGTAGAGTTTAGCAGCAAACGGAGCACTGATCAGGATCAAAATACTTTTTACATTCCTAAAAATCAGAACTATGAGTTTTCATGAATGCCATCAGTCACAAATCAGTGACATAAGGCTTCGAGACTTCAGACATTTTCACTTTATCTACATAGTCAGGTCAACCAGTGACTGAACTGATTTAAATGACCAGAAGAAGCAGGTGCAGGCTGAACGGATCCTGTGGGTATCTGTGGGGAATCCCTGAGAATGGTGTCAATATCCAAAAACCACATTTAAACATAACAAAATTAATTTCTGCTTTCAGTCTCAATTTCTGTCTCTAGAGTAATAACAGCAGGTACATTAACAATTCAGAGGTACTCTCTCCCCTTAAGATTCAGCCTTTTTTTTTTAACTAAAGAAGACTACAGTGATTAAACAAATATCTGATAAAAAACGATAAAAACCTGCTGTTTGCTGTGTGTGCACTCTTATTATAAAGTAAAGAACTATTGTTGCTGTGGTATATGTATCGTAAAATGATGAATGTGCTTTCAAAGGAACTGTAGTTTGTCACGATTTCAGAGAGGGCTGATGCCATTCTTGCCCTGTAGTCGGGCGGTGAGTGTTTAGGGGTTAAATGATAGTGTGGCTGCATCTGGATCCTTTTTACACCTATTAGTTTGCATTTATGTGTTTCTTTTCATCCTCGCTGAACAGTTTGCATTTGTTGGTTTAACTGTGACTCCACTTTAGTGCAAGCTGTTTAATGTTAAGCAGTAAAAAGTAAAAAAAAAAAAAAACTGTTAAAAGTGACTCCTAATAATATAAAAAGTCAACTATTTTTTGTCAGTAATTAATCTTTAACAACTGAACTTTTTAAACTACAGCTTGTATCCAAAGATAAGTTACACTGTCATTAAGAAGCTGCAAAGTTGACAGCCATCCCCCTCTAGGTTGTCCAATTCTGGACCACTTCAGGTGAAGCTGCTATTTTTTAATAACTCCCTGGGTGTCCTGTTCAGACCAATATGGACTCAAAAATCAACTTCTCTCTCAGACTGACCCAACTTTCATGTCCAGGATCAGAACTGGAGATGAACTGTACTGTACTGTACTGTAGCTACTGTAACGTCTTGAGGTGTCTGGGGGTGAACATTCGGTGCAAATAACCTGAAATGGGACACAGTTTTCACTCCCCATGCATTTAAATGCAACTACTGCATGTTGTTAACTTTTTGTCTACCCTCTCCCGTAGTTTGTTGCTCTTCTCTTTCCCCTCACCACCTAACCAGTGTTAGCAGCTGGCAGCCCCTCCATGAGCCTGGTTCTGCTGGAGGTCTCTTCCTGTTAAGAGTTCTTCCTCCCCACTGTCACCAAGTGTTTTCTCAAAGCGGATCATTGAGGATTTCTCTGTGCTATTGTAGGTTATTTACCTTACAATTTAAAGTGCCTTGAGATGACTGAAAAATTGAACTGAACTGAACTGATTATGAAGGGGGGTGTGAAACGTAACAAGAGAGGGGTGTGAAACATAACAAGAGAGGGGTGTGAAACGTAACAAGTACCACCTTTCACACCCTACAGGACCTGCACTAAGGAAAATGTGTTTACGTGCACGTAAAAACCCCCTTCCGTGCATTGACTCACGAGTACATGAATCATTTGTCTGAACTAATATCGAAAAGCATTACAGTAGCATTTTTTTCTTGCTTGGCTAAAACCTCAAGTATTTTGCAATCGCTCTTCTTTTCTTTAATCCCTTGTATTTTCATATAGAAAGTCTGTGGAAAAATACAAAAGACAAACCATGCACTATTTTAAACCTCTCTTTGGGTATTTTGCCATTCTTCACTGTTTTACTTGTGTATTGTTTATGAAAGGTGCATTTTTCTCACTTGTGTAGTAATGTCCCAGCCGTCCTCCAGGCTGAGCAGAACAGATGAGCCACTGTCCAAAAGCTCCACCAGAAACAATGCCAGCTGCAGGATCTTCTGAAGCTGCAGGAGGTCAACATATGTGCATGTGAACAAATATACTAACACAGACACACAGCCACACAATTAATCCTCTCTGTGCATACACTGCTATGTTTGGTCTGCCAGTAAAATGCCTTCTTGTTTCTCACAGATAATATTAGATAGTAGATAATAGATACTATTCTAGAATATGTTCAATTTAAGGCTGCAGGGGGTCAATCAGATAACCAGCACGATAAGGGCTCTGCTCTTACTGCATCGTTGTAAATCTGTTTCTCTTGGGAAAATGGCTTCAGAGTGGATTCACACAATTTATCCATTATGTGAATCTAATACACAGGATGAGCAGAAAGAGTGGACAGATGGGTCATTCTCACACATTTTTAAGTGTCAGACTCAGACTAAAAACTGAGTTTGTTTGTAGATCATAAAACAGTATGCTTTGTGTGTTTTGTTACCTGCTGGATCCATTCGGAGTCCTCCAAGGCTTTGAGGAAGGAGTCCTCTGAGTCAGATGAGGTGGCACTGGGAGCGCAGGCTCTCAGCAATTTTTTAAAAGCAGCTTTCACCTGCCGTGTGTCTGCAAAGTCCACTGGCACCAGTTCACAGTTCAGGGAGGAGTCCACTCTGAGGCCCTGCAGTCAGAGGAATTTTTCACCAAGTGAAAAACACAAAAGAATGCACAACATAGTACAAAAAACAGATTCATACTACTGTATGTCACTTAAAAGTTGCCTTTTTGTAACAGTAATAATTAATTTTTATCCTTTTTTTTTAAGCTTAGGCTTCAGGCTGCTCTAAACGCTCTGTTTCGGATATAGAAAAGAACAGATATTCTTATTATGGTCATTTTTCGGCTTATAAACCTTCTGTTTGCAAGTGGCAGTCAATTAGAAAAAAAGCTGATTTAAAGGGAGGGGAGCCAAAAATTGAGAGGAACTGAGCTGAGGGGCTGCACCACAGGCCAGTGTAAGATTAAAAAAAGGATTATTTTGAACTCTGAGTCATGCAAAGCTACTCTAGTAGAGTCCTTGAAATGAGTGAAATGTTTTTAGTTGTCATGGCTCTATTGTATGCTTCAAAGGTTTTTGAAATATTTTTCTCCAACTCATTTATAGATACGTGGAGAAAAAACACATTTAAAAAAGCAGAAACAAATAAGCATACTCTGTGATGCCTTCATGCACTATTTTGCATTGTGGTGGTGATCGCCTGTTTTTTTCCCACTTATTTGTAAGCCTGCCTTTAACCTCTTGCATGCTGTAACTGTTAAAGGATGGGGGCAGTGCTGAAGTCAGTTGCTTCTATTGCAGACTGACTGCAGTCATTCTACTTGTGTCTTATGGATGAAAGAACAGCTACTCAAGCGGAGATTATACTCCGTTGCAGACATAGACACGGATAGCTGCACACACCATGGACAAGTAGTCATTCCTGTTACAGTTCTTTGAAGTCCGCACGGAGCCTCGTGCTCACCGTCTGATAACAAAATTTACAGCATCTGGACCCAAAAGATCCCAAGCAGATTTGCAGATGCGGAAAGTATAACGTGTCTCTCAGCTCTTACAAGTTCTACTGGTGTAGATGAACGTTTGTAATTGTAGGCTTTTGGTAAACGGATTGAGTCATACCAGCAGAGGTACTATTTCATGTATCAGCACAGTGAGATAAAAAATTGACGTTATGTTTAAGTATTCCTGTTAAGTTCAAACACAAACTGCTTTATCAGATGTGGCAGTTTATGATTTTCTCCTTGTATCAATTCCATATTCCACTGATTGCACATTTAGGTTTTATCCTTTCTTTGGGAAACATGTATCACAAAACAATCAAACTATTCCTGTGCATGACAAACTGTCTTTATACTTAAAACTATGGACAAATTGCAAATTGTTTTACAAACCTCCAGACCTTTAAAGACCTGTTTTACAGCAGCTACTCTGATATGAAATAGTAGATAAACACAGGTGCTGTCATTAAAACTAATGAAGGTTCTGCTCTATTTAGGTACAGAGCCTTAATTAAAGTGATTACTTAAACTTGTGCACTACTTTCTACAGGAATTTAATAAAACAGGTCTGTTATTAACATCACCGTTATGGAGTTTATAACAATCATTTATGCTGACTTTGTCAGAAATGTGTAAATTAATTTATATTTTTATTGCTGGGTCTTAGTTAAGGTTGCCTTCAACCAGATTGGATTATATTGAGAAGTGTTTTAATTTTTTTGTCTTCCTGTTTACACATGTAGTACAGCACCACCAATAAAACATAATGTAACACATATGACAGTGTAAGAAATGTTATAGGTTTCATAAAAGTCATGGAAGAACAGATGTACTGGATTGCACAAGGTTGTGCAGGTGTACCCTGTAAAGAGGCTGCTGAGAGGCTTCAGATTTACAACAACAATTTACTACAGCAACTCATAGCAACATGTCCTCTCAGCCCACAGCAGCTTTGTTTTCATTCTCACCCTTAGATGTGACTTTTCTCCGAAGATGTAAAGGGCTGCTTGATGTTTGAGGAGTTGAGCCTGCAGACTGTGGCTCCCTGCAGGGGGTGCCAGATCCTTCCCTGCTAGTCTGGCACCCACGTCAACTGCCAGCGGATGCTGACCGAGTCTGCTGGAGCGCAGGCTGGCCCACATGCCTGCAAACACACAGACACAAACAGAAGTCACACACATGCATAAGCTAGTTCAAATGCCAATGATGTACACATGCTGTCAAACAAGGTAAGACTGAATGATGAACAGCACATGACATGCGAGCTACGTTTACATGCACATCGTTACAACATTATGTAAACACCTTCATTCCTTCAGTCCATCAACAAAGCAATTGCCTGTGAGAATCGGATGTGCTGGGATATTAGAAGCAGAAGTTGCTGGAATTTTTAGCAAGTCAACAAGTCTAGATGGTGTTTCTCTGAAAGCCAGCATGCACAGCCTTCCAAACAGCATGAATCACTGCCAGGAAGGACGTGATTTTTCACAGTAATCAGTTTCAGGCCTTTCAGTTGCACTTGTAGGGCTATCGAAACACAACAAGTGTCAGCTGCTGTAGCCAGGTCAATTATACAAGAGCCTAAATTGGTTAAGTTTCAGTTCAGCATGTTTAGATCCAGTGGCTTCATAATTAAAGTTTATACTAAAAATTGAACACAAGCTGGCTGTTTTTTCCCCCCAGATATGATCAGGAATGTAACAGTTCACACCTGACTGACATACCTGCTGTTTAGACCTGATATGATTGAGAGATGTACAGGAAATCAGCCTGCGTCATCACCAGTGCCGGGGAGGTTACTTCTGAAATGTAACAGTTTCCAGATACTCCACTTACCAGGTAAAAATGTCATTTGAAAAAATACAACTATTTTGACAGCTTTATCAAATTAACAAAAAAGTTAGTTTCTTTTTGATTACTTTTCTTTAAAAAATTTTAAACTTTAAAATAAAGCAGAAACATCCTCTGCAGACTAGAGGTTCTTGAAGTTTGACATTAAGCTGCTGCTTACCAACAGTTTATACAGCAATGCTAGATTTTTTTTCCTCATTTCAGAAGAAAAATAATAAAAAGCATCGCTCTTGTCCTACGACATGACCAACTGGTCATGAAATGACTCAGAACAATGTGCACAGATTTGACCAGCAGACAAGAGGTAGTGGAAATATATTAAAAAAAAAGATAACCAATCAAAAACAATGCTTTAAATTTGAGTACATGCTTCTAAATACTACTAAATGAAGTCCAGATGTTCGCATATAAACCCTATAAACAGATTCTCCATATTCATATGCATAAGAAACTTTCTTGTTTTGAGTTACAGTCTGAGTTCCACTGACCAATCATGGATCAGGGCTTTGGTTGCATGCATGCTTGTGTGGAGAGCACAAGAAGGACTGCATTTGCTGAAATGCATTATGAAGATGATTTAGCCTTGTATTAGCTTTTATTTATTTTATATGCATTTGTAAATAACAATCGGGGGATAGAACAGGAGGTCTTGAACTGAATATCCACTGGCTACATTGGAACCCCCAAAATATTAAACAGTGCCACCACAGGATAAGTCAGCAGACCAGCCAAAGTGTTTCCAGGTCTTTGTAAGCTATCCTACCCTTTAAGGTATTGCCCTCAAATTTCACCCAATGGCTTTGTGTTGTTTGATAATAAGCCAAAAGAAGGCATTACACACGGTGAAAGGACTTAAAAGCAACAGCTTTTTACAGTTAAAATTATTTTGTAACGCAGGTAACCAGGTACTCCCCAACACTGGTCATCGCACACAAGGTGTCCAAGAATTGAAAAGACTTTTTCCTTATTAACTAAATCCTACTACCTTTGAGTCACATTTACAGAATATTCAAGGCGTCTTCATTATACTGCAGGATCACAGGAGCCTCATTTTGTGTGATTCATGATTTGTGTGCCATGACAAACAGCTTCCTTTCCTCCCTAGCCTTAAGTCGCCTCTGACTGACCACAGTTAGCTCTGCTGACCCAACACATTAACAATGGAAGAGACCACATTAGAACAGCCACTTAGGTTTGTGAAAAACCACAGCTCCCAGAGGAGCACCCACAAAGTCAGTGAAGATTAGTACTCTGTCCCAGAAGGTCTTTGTAAGGGGTTTGCAGCACAGTGCACTGTGGTAGTGGGCCTGGTTAGTCAGCATTTGTGTAGGTTAGAGGATGTGTTAGAAAGAGATGAGGCGCTGTTAGAGTACTGGCAGGGGAATAGGAACAATTTCACTATACCTTGATTGAGGATTTTCTCCTTACTGGCAGGTTTTTGGGTTGAGTGAGTAAATAGTTTATCTCTGTACTCAAGTACTGGGTGGGTTGTTTTGTAGTGGAGAAAGGACGAGGGCAGGAAGAGGGGCATGGAAAACATAAATCATGTCAAAAATCATACAAACCACCATGATCGCCTACCCTACTGAAAATTTCAGACTACAGACACAGTCATGCAAATGAGGAGTTACAGTTGAGGATAAAAGGTGGGAGTGGCCTTCATTAAAAAAAACCCCAAAAAAACCAAACCAATGAAAATTGCTTTATTCTAAATAATCAAGCGAATGACTGTTGCATGCATGAATAAGATTATCTGTGGTTATGATTGATGGTGTGATGGCAAAGGGTCAAATTTAAGTTTTTTGTGCCAGTTTGCAGGTAACAGATGTGGCATGTTCACCTGTAGGTTCACCAAACTGGAATCGAGGTATGTACTACTTGATTCACTTAAGTTACTGCAAGGGACAGTTTTGCATAGCAAATCCTCTGCATCTTAACAGAAGACATTAAATTATTGCAAATAAGTAAGCTAAAGGCAAAATAAAACACAAGTTAAACTTAAGAGAACAAAAATATAACTTAATGTATTTTACAATACTGTTATGCCATTACTTGCTATTAAAAAGACCCATCTGAGTTGACATTTCCAACAAAAAATACTTCATGCAGCATCAGCCCTATCGATAGCATCTTATTATGTCACTGCATCTGTTCTTCATCTCTAGCAATTCATCTTTAATGCTTTGAACTAATGAGAGCAGGGAATCACTTTTTAAAGAGAGCTCTACATTATCAGATATTTTCTGACTTCAGTAATCTCAGATAAACCAGATCAATTTATCTGAGCCCCTCTTAGTAAAAATGTGTCAGTGATAATCCTGCACTCTAAGCCGGCAGTTATTACTAAACACTGCTGGAATTCTGGGTAAAAACACTGGGGGTGAAATGCTCATGTTCCAGAAAAACTGTGCTGTGTCATTCTTTTCAGTGATGAGTCACAGTTCAAACAATGCTTTGTCATTTGACCTTCATCTGACTAACACCTCGGATATGCACAGACTTCATGCAAACATCTGGCCAAGGCGAAACACTCAGTACTCATGTTTGTTTTCAAGACTTTACATTCCAATTTAGACGGTCACTGTGATGTGTCAGCCAAACAGTACATTAAATTTTTATCTTCTAAGATTATACTTACAACAATGCTAATGTACCAAGAACTACAGGTCAGAGTTAATGCAGTTAATGTAGCCACAAGTTTCTGTTATGAGACATAAATCCTTAAATTTCACATAATTATATTTCTTAAAGTTCAAATTGTAAGCATGCAAGGCTATAAGCTACAGATCCTTACACAGATAAACCACCAGGCATAAACAGCAAACAGCTGCCTGATACTTTTAGTCTGGGCAATAATGCTTAAAAAGTTACCTAACACTCAGAATGTATGCTGTAAAAGCTAAATATAATCACAGCCTCCTTAAAGTATGGTGTGTTGAATAGATCTGTAAGCAAAAAGTACAACCCCGATTCCAAAGAAATTGGGACGCTGTGTAAAATCTAAATGAAAACAAAATGCAATGATACGCAAATCTCATAATCCCACATTTTAATCACAATAGAACATAGAAAACATATAAAATGTTCAAACTGTACCATTTTAAGAAAAAAAAAAGAGGTAATTTTGAATTTGATGGCAGCAACACATCTCAAAAAAGTTGGGACAGGGCTATGTTTACCACCGTGTAGCATCCCCTCTTCTTTTAAAAACAGTTCGTAAAGGTCTGGGAACTGAGGAGACCAGTTCCTGGACTTTTGGGAGAGGAATGTTGTCCCATTCTTGTCTGATTTAGGATTCTAGCTGCTCCACAGTCCTGGGTCTTCTGGACTCCTGGGTTGTATTTTTGAACTCATGATGTTCCCACATGTTTTCAGTTGGTGAAAGGTCTGGGATGCAGGCCAGTTCAGCACCTGGACTCTTATAGCACTAAGCTGTTGTAACAGATGCAATATTCAATTCAATTCAATTCAATTTTATTTATATAGCGCCAAATCACAACAACACTCGCCTCAAGGCGCTTTATATTTTAGGGTAAAGACCCTACAATATGTGGTTTAGCATTGTCTTGCTGAAATATGCAAGGCCTTCCCTGAAAAAGACGTCATCTGGACGGGAGCATATGTTGCTCTAAAATCTGTATATACCTTTCAGCACTGATGGTAACTTTCCAGATGTGCCAGCTACCAGTTCCATAGGCACTGACGCACCCCCATACCATCAAAGATGCAGGCTTTTGAACTGAGTGCTGATAACAAGCCCAGTGGTCCCTCCCCTCTCCATTTTAGTCTGGAGGACACGGTGTCCCTGTTTCCAAAAAATAATTTAAAATTTTGATTCGTCTGACCACAGAACAGTTTTCCACTTTGCCTTAGTCCATTTTAAATGAGCTTTGGCCCAGAGAAGTTTCTGGATCATGTTCACATATGACTTCTTCTTCTTTGCATGACAGAGCTTTGACCTGCATTTGTGAATGGCACCGCAAACTGTGCTCAAAGACAATGATCTCTGGAAGTGTTCCTGAGTCCATGCAGTGATTTCCATGACAGAATCATGTCTGCCTTTAATCCAGAGCTGCCTGAGGGCCTGAAGATCACAGGCATCCAATACTGAATTTCATCCTTATCCTTTGCGCACAGAGATTTCTCCAGATTCTTGGAATCTTTTGATGATATTATGTACTGCAGATGATGAGATATTCAAAGTCTTCACAATTGTACTTTGAGGAACATTATTCTGAAATTGTTCAACAATTTGTAGATGCAGTTTTTTGCAGCTTG
>VUQI01047205.1:0-10201 GCA_015106735.1 Paratilapia polleni | reverse complement strand
TATATCCTTTCTCTCTTCTAAAGGAATGTTACCCATCTAGCACCACTTTTAATAGAATCCCCATTAAACCCCCACACCCCAAAAAACAAGTTATTTTTTTGTTAAGTTCATGTGTTCAAAAGTAAGTTAAAACCTCACAAAATTTACCGAAGTTCTTAAACGGAATGCGAAGAAACGAGGGCTATGTCTTTATGTCCAAAACATCTCTGTATTGTGTTGAAGAGATATCAACTGAAGTTGAACTAGAGCTGGACTGTTCTTTTGCGTAATACCAGTTTGTACCACAAGATGGTGCAGTACGTCAATGTAACCTTTATTTAACCAGGTACATCATTAAGAACACATTCTTATTTACAATGAAGGCACGGGAAAAGGTAAAGCCTCTTGAGGAAATTGGTGTAGGCGTTAAAAGAAATATCAGAAGTTAAAAGAACAGCAGCACACATCCAAATACATTTCAACACACCTGCTGGTAAAACACTGCCTCCTGGTGATCAAAGGTTTAGTCACATTTTTCAGAGGGTAATTACAAAAAGTACCTTTAAATTTTATCATCATGATTTCTCTGTTACAATTATTTATTTATTTTTGCTTTCTTATGACTGTTTACCTCTAGATTTCAGCATAAAATGCTTGATATAAATAAAATCTTCAGTTAATAATCGTTTCAACACACTGCTACTTAACTTACCTAGTCAATAAAAGATGCTGCAAAGTCTTGTTAACTGTAATTAAAATACAAAGTGAGCACCTCTTCCATTGTGCTCACTGAAGAAGAGAGAACCTTGGAAAAACAGCATGTGAGGAATGAAGCAGGCCTGTCACAAAGCTGGGATAGCATGGGAAAGTAGTGTTGATCCCCTGCAGAAGAATGTTATTGGGTTGAGTTCAGCTGCTTGTAATAATCTCCTGCTGGCTTCTTTTCCCTGTCCTTATCCCAGTCAGTGCTAGCTAAACATCCACAGGAGTATAATGTAACGTTTGATGTTTAGGGCCATGAACATGCTGCTTTGTTATCATTAGATTGAGAGTGTCAGGACAATATTTTACCCATCTTATATTTGACTGGGTTTCGCTGAATGGAAAGAGGGTGAAGGGTGCTACAAGAAAAGGAGGGAGGTGTTTTAGCCTCTCTGCTCTCTCTTTCTCTCTCTGGTCTTTAATGTCAAAACAGGAAACACCTGTAGAGTGTCAGGCGGCATCTCTCATCAACAGCCTGCTTTTTATTTATGGGATAGGATCTTTGTGTCTACATCACATGTCTTTGTGTTTGTCTATGGGATCATAAAGTCACTGAGAGAAAGAAAGCAAGCAAAACAAAAGCCAGCTCCTTCACCATGGAAAATTCTGATTAGAAAACTCTGCTTCAAATTGGGTCCCACATATTAGGCCAGACACATTCTTCTCACAAAGGGTGACACATGACATCATGACTAAAGACAGTGAGACAACACAAATATACAAGTCCAGCCCCGTGAGGAACTGAATATTTTGCTGACTAATTATGATACGACTGCTGCATGTGACAAACAGGAAGTTCACTTGGACACCTCTGAGGTCTTTTACCAAGTGAACATCAAGAAACATCAAATTCACCATTATTGCCTAATCTTGAAAGGTAGTGGTAACTTAATGCCTCACATCGTGGAGAAAAAAAACCCCCACAATGTAATACAAATAACCCTTTATTACATAATTCTAGCAGGTCACAGTGAAACGTCTGGGTCTGAAAACTGCAGGTTTTCCTCTTCCGTATAAAAGACAGACGTTTCTGCAGTATCTTCATTAGGACACTCACATTTTTTTCCCAAATAATCAAGGTAAATGGAACTCAGTACACTGTCATATTATAAAGCTGTCATGTGAATGCACCGCAGACACACTCAGCCATTGGCACGGACACTGTTTTAGCCAATCGGATGTCAGGGGGCGGAGCAATTATAGGTACGTTTTTACGGCTGCCAGGCTCATGTGTTTAAGGAATATGTAACACCGTGAGGTACCCGACCTTCACATAACATGTATCCGCTCAGAAGTTACGCCACATAGCCACGAGCAGCAGTTATTAAGAGGGAACCTGCCGTGTGAGCGCGGGCTACTATGGAAAAAGTCAGTAAAGATGCCAAGACTAACCCGGCTGCGACTGCGAACTTTTTGTCCAGGATATTTTTCTGGTAAGTAGACAAAACGTCCCGTGTAATTTAAAAGAAAACTAAGTACCAGAAGCCCCTAGATAGTGTTTGTTCACATTTAGAAATTATGTTTTTCATTTTGCTTCACAGTAACGGAAACCTAGCATGTTAAAGTATAAACCGAAAGTTACCGGGAAACCAGAAATGGGGTGCTTGGTAAAATGTGACTGGTTGTAGTCGCATTATTTCGTCACAAAAAAATGTAGTTTAATTTTAGAAAATCTTTAATGTCAGAAAGATCCCCTGTAAGATTATACAGTGTTTCCTGTTGAGTCATTTACATAATCCCAGTTCAAATTGCAATTGGATACGCGGGTCTTTGTCGAACACCGAGGATGTTGATTTGTGGGCACGGTAGAGCTTTCTTACGACAGTTTGCCTTATTACGGTAAAGAGATCACAAGCAGGGGTTATAATGGCTGCGTTCCCATGGCACCTCAGTAAATCATGTCCTCAGAAGATGGACCTCCTGAGTAGATTGTGGCCATCAATAATACATTTGAACTTCTCCAAGTTAGAAAGGTAACTTTCAAACTTGGAGAAGTTACGGAGTTCACTGTCCCAGGGGCAAGGCCCTCTGTTGCCTCTTTTCCACTGATGCAGAGCCAGTTCTGCTAGTGCATCAGAACTACATTTTGACAAGTTTGAGAACCAAACATGTAGTGAAAGTTGGGGTAATGAAAAAAAGAAAAGGCAGACAGAATCTGCAGGCTGCATCTGTAAGTCATTGGTAAACCCCTCCTATAGCCACTGACAACAGTGGTTCCAATTTTGGGCCCAACAGTTTTGTGGTGTCATGTGGTGCCAGCTCAGTGGAAATGTGTGGAACCAATTCCAGATTGGGCACTGGCACTGCTTCGGTGAATAACAGGGATGTTGTGTACCAACAGACGTTTCTTCTTGGAAATTGAATTACAAAGGACACAAGGGGCTCAAATGACTAGAGAGAAACGGAAATATATTAAGAGACACAAAATGACACACAAAGAAATGAAATGATACCACATAAAGTAAAACAGCAACAAAGACCTGCATTTTGGCCCTCTCTGTGGTCTGTGGGACATGGGTTTATGTAAGCAGTGTTGGGGGGGCTTTTTTGTGACCAAAAATCTATTAATCTATCTGTGCCTTGAGCCCATCATATCATTTCTCACTTCATTTTAAGGTCATTCTCACTGCTGCAAGCGCATTACATGGTTTTTAGCACGGCTCTAACACCATGTAGAGTTGATGATCTGCTGAATTAAACCGTAACCTGTGGTCTCTCTTTCTCTCCACATCCTCTTCCACCTCCTCCTGACTCCTGCGATCATTTCTCCTTCAGCTGGCTGAATCCTTTGTTCCGCACGGGGTACAAACGTCGGCTGGAGGAAGATGACATGTACGAAGTCCTCCCGGAGGACCGGTCGGAGAGACTGGGAGAGGAGCTGCAAAGGTAGAGAGGCCTTAACAATCATATCTATGTACCACAGCAGTCTTTTTTTAATTGCATGCTCCAGAAACACTCCTGAGCTGTCGTTACTAGGAAATCTAACTAGTGCCTTATTGCATCATTAGCTTGATATTAGACAGGATTTTTATTGTCATATATATATATATAGATAGATAGATATAGAGATATATATATATATATATATATATATATATATATAGATATATATATAGATAGATATAGAGATATATATATATAGATATATATATAGATAGATATAGAGATATATATATATAGATATATCTATATATACTCCTCCAGTGGTGGATATTCATGTAAATATATGTCCAAAGTTTCAAATAATGAGGTCAGGGTATGTACATGTAACCCCTGTGAACCAGAAGCCCAGACTATGTACATGCCTCTTCAGATATTTTTTAAGACTTTTGGCACTTCATGATGTCAGTGAAAGTGAGCCTGTTCAAACCTTCTTTTTGAGGGCGGCAGCCTTCAGAAGAAAGTTGGCTTAAACGGAGTGCGAAGGCTTGTTTCAGATTCGGATGAACTGAGATGTAACACTAATTTTCAGTATAAGATTAGAATATGTTATAAGAATTATTTTTAACTGTGACTCATGCAAAGCCACCTTAGCAAGAATACAAATATGGAGTTGGAAATGAGCATAATAGGTCAACATTAAATACAGAGATTTTGAGGTTTGTTGCTTTTTTTCCTTCTGTTTTGATATACTTGGAAAAATTAACCTCAAACATATTTTATGGAGGGATTGCAATCAAAGACTTTTAATTTTTCCATGGGAGTACACCAAGGAGTTACAGGTTGTTTTGACCCACTTTGAAATGTTAAATGATAGTTTGCATCTACTCTGATTATCATCCCTTTTGTTATGGAAAATGTTTTTTAAATTGTAGGGCACTTTCGGGCTGCTTTTGTGAAATACTCTGTGTATCCTTTAAAATAGTAGTCCAGGGTAAAGAGGAGTTTATTACCTGAAGTCTAAAACCCACAACAGATGGACTTGACCGACACTTGCTAAGTCATAAGGTCGGCCACACGCTGCAAACACCTGCGCCGGCTTAATTACAGTAACTGTGCTGCTTAACAGAGCTGCCATGTTCATCTCAATATCTGAAACACTGTGGTGTTGTTGAAATAGTTTTTCCTTATAATTGCTTTGTGATCCTGAAAATGACGTGCAATGGAACATTTGTTTCAACTTATTTAACTTTGTTGTACTACTGGCATGTGATAGCAGCTTTCTTGTACAAAGACTGTATGTGCAGAGATGAAACAACAGGCCGCAAACTGCCAGTAATGAGGCACGCTCTGTGTCTTCATTATCAAGCAGGTACCTACATGATAGTGGACCTTGTAGCTGCAGAGAAGGACTGTATCCACACAGTATAAAGCAGTTGATATTTCTCAGTTCTGTATCAATGCTGGTATGAAGACTGTTCATGCTGTGTTGATTCTTTTGTACAAGTTTGTTCAATAAATCTCAGAAAGACAGTTTGGTTTATTTTTCCAGAGCATCTCAGACCAAACTTTTGTTTTTTTTTTCTTGCTTGTGGCAATGTCTTCTTGTACCCCCTCCTTAAGCTGTCCATACAGTAGTTGGTTGTGACTAGTTCAGCTGAAAAATGTGTTTCTGCCTTGTTTTATCAAGATTTAATGTGTTTAGGTCATTATAATTGTCAGTATTTTACAAGAGAAAGCCGACCATAAAGAATTTAACACGTAAAGCAGTTTTGTGTTGCAGAAATGTATATTTTCAGCTTTGCCTTCCTGGTTTTCATTTTGTGACCTTTAGTGGGAAATCAAGAAACTTAAAATAATCTGTTTTCCCCACACAGGAAAGAACCAGTACTAGGATTCCAGGGTGCATGGTTGGTTGTTCAAAAATCGGCCCTCTTAAGTTATATAGGACAACTAAAAACAATTCTCTAGATAATGAGTAAATGCTATAAATTATAGCTTTAGTTTTGCTTTTTTTTTCTCTGATGTAAACGCCTCGCCAGCAGCCAGTAAAACTCAGCTCCACTTTCATAAATTCCAAATAACTTTGATTGCGGAAAGGCTGTAGTGGTGTCCATCACCTGAAGTTAAGGTGAAACTTCTTTTGGACAGTTGTTGATTACTGTGTTGTTTCTTTCACTGTATTCTGGGTTGTTAAGTGTTGATGTTGCCGTTTGCTATCTGCTGTCTAATTTCAAGTGAAACATGTATTTATCAGCGGCTGACTCAGAAGAAAATCCTGTCATTGGATCTCACAAGTCGTGATTTGCTGGTTTGTGTGTGCGTGCAGTGTTGAAATGTGCAGAGATAAGATTAAGATTGTTGAGAAAGTAAATAGTGTCAAGAGCTGTGTAATTTTTCCAGGGAAGTGGATGTAATGCGTCCATAAGGCACCAAAATAGAAACAAGTTTTAAAACTATACATATTCTGTTGAGTTGTTTCTGTAGCAGTTTTTCAAACAAATAAATAAAATAAATACATTTTTGCATCAACAGACTTGGTGAACAGACCAAAACCAAAAGATCACACCATCAATGAATTATCCAACCAACAAACAAAAGCCTCATATATTGTATCCTCATGCCATAGAGCTTCATTGTTGAACAACAGCTATTAGAACCACATCAGTGAGCCATGCTGTTGCACCAAGGACCTTAAAAACTTCAGTCAAAGGCTTTAATATACTGAGCCTTTAAAAAATGAAACTGTCTGGTTTTCAGGTTTCTGAACTGCACGTTCCCACTAAGACGTGGTTGGGGAGGTTGCGAAGCAGCCATAAAAGGCCTTAAAAGAAATGTTGAACACCTGTAGCTTTGACCTTGTAATGGTCTTGCAACTTCAGTGATCCGAAAGCGACAGCAGCAATATTTGACCTTTGTCCTTGGTATAAACACTAGTTGTGTTACTCCGGTGCATTTACCTTGCTTTACCCTTTTTGCACCTGTTCAGTGTTTAAACAAAGTGATTTCAGCTTAGTTATTGAACGGCCATGTGTGACTGGTCATTAATGCCTTTGGTGCTGTTGGCAACCAAGACCTAGTGGCTGTGGATATATTACAACTTTGCTTTGACCAGATAAACTGCCCGAGTAAAGCAGTTTTCACACACAAACTTCAAATGGTTTGGGGTGAATCACTCTGGGATATTTTGCAAAGTTTGATCTTCTTCACATGTAGCACAGGGCAGGAAATGCCCAACGTCAGAGTCACTGGCACGACTGGAAATACTGGTTGGAGTGTGACTGCACTCACTAGGACCAGAATATTACTTGTGGTATTCACACCAAAGCTATCCAAAATCACACTGACTTACAGCCACTCACTTACAGCCAGTCACTCAGTGAAAACAGCTCAATTCATTTCTACCTTTTGTGTGTTACCACAGGCATTACAATCGAGTGAAAGGGACACCTCATTATGTAATACTTAATTGCTGCCTTGTAGTGAAGTCCTGACTACTTTGGATTCCAGGATTTATAAGACAAAAATAAATGAACACCTTTCCATGACAGATTCTGGGATCATGAGGTCCAGAGGGCTGCCAAAGAGCTGCGGAAGCCTCGACTCAGCAGCGTCATCATTAAGTGTTACTGGAAACCATATGCATTGCTGGGATTCTTTACGCTCATTGAGGTCAGTGGTGTGTTCATTACAAAGAAACATGAAGGGGAAAAAAGACAATTCCATAAGACTCATACATTCAGTTGGAGTTTAGACTGGTTTATCAGCAGTGTGTATATACAAACACCAAACAACTCATGGATTTAAATGTCTGTTGTTTCAGAGCGACACTGAAAGCAGTGCAGATTTTGATCAGGATCATAAATCAAAAATGTTTTTCTGCCATGCTGTAATTTCTGTGTTGTGATGCTCACCCTTCTTCATCTCCTCTCCATATCAGGAGACCATTAAAGTGGTCCAGCCAATCTTGATGGGGAAGATGATTGAGTACTTTGAGAGTTATGACCCGGATAACACGAGAGCTTTACACAAGACCTTTGGCTACGCAGCTGGATTGTCTCTCTTCACCATCAGCCTGTCAGTGATGCATCACCTTTACTTTTACTATGTGCAGAGGACAGGCATGAAGATCAGAGTGGCCATGTGTCACATGATTTACAAGAAGGTCAGGATGGAGTGTGCATGCTTGATAAGGGAAATGTTTTGTGTAGTTGCCACTGAGCACTGTTCAGATTATATCTGAGGGGTACCAAAGGCAGTTGCTGCATTCCTGTGCTTGTATCAGCTTGCCAAGTTCTGTCATGTAATCCTTTAAGAACTCTGTTGGGGGGGAAGTCCCAAAAATGTAGATATTTTTGATTTGTTGCTTCACTGATGATCCCTCTCCTTTTTTTAAGGCTCTGCATCTAAGCAGTTCAGCCATGGGAAAGACCACCACAGGACAGATTGTCAACCTCCTCTCCAATGATGTCAACAAGTTTGATGAAGTATGTGAAATTTAAGGCTTTTAGAAAGCACAAAGTAATATTGCTGCTGTTTTTACTTCACTGTCAAGGTAGTTCAGACGAGCTGCCCAACAATATTATTTACTTGTAAGCTTACATGTAACAAGATTTTTCTAACCTTATTTCCAGTGGCACCTTTCTAACACTCGAGCTGCATTTACTTATTGAGAAGTAGATAAAAATAAGACATCTAAACGAGACTGAATCTAAATATCCAGCGACAAAATGCCAGATGATTAAAAACTATCCTTTATTTATCTAACTTTGTAGATTTAAATGAATTATTAGTACTATGCACATTCTACATGAACATTAACAAACCTCAGCAAAACTTCATCAATTTGAAGCCAATCCAGAAAGAATTTAGTTTTAATGTTAGACTGATTAAAAACTTAGAGAATGCTTTCACAAGTAACTTCTGAAGTGTTTCGTGGCACGAAAGTGGCTCACAGGTATATCAGTTTGCTGGGTGTTTTTATGTGTGTAGTTCCAGCGTCTCACGTCAGCGCTGTCCTGACTGTATTCACTCAGAGAAACTCTGGCAAATCTTTCCTAGCGTGAGGTTCAGGCTTAATTAGACTCTTGGCACCAAATCCAGTTTGTCTCATTGAATTGTTGGGTTTCATTTTAATCAGTGTGGGCAGACTCCGCTGTCAAAACTCCAGCTTCTTGGAGGCATTTTGTTTCTTGGCAGCAGGATATTAATTACACCATGTCATGTTTTCATTGGCCTTTTTCTTAAAGTCTTTTGAAAGTAACTGCAGAATGAACCATTCCCAAATGGGAGAATACACTTGCTTCCTTAGAAGAAACTTGGTGATCACTGCGTGACTCAGATGTATTTCTGATACTGTTAATGTTACAACTTATTCCTGGTATATTCACCTGAATAGGTGACTATCTTTCTGCACTTCCTGTGGGTGGGGCCCCTCCAGGCAGCTGCAGTTGTGGGGCTGCTGTGGAATGAGATCGGTTCTTCATGCTTGGCAGGCATGGGGGTCCTATTGATCCTGATGCCTGCCCAAACCATGTTTGGAAGACTCTTCTCTAAGTTCAGGTAAACACACGCATGCTGAGTCAGTCAGAGATCTTTGAAACTGACCTGAACTTCAGGCCATAAGAACTTCATACCTTTAAGGGCTTTTTTTTCAGTTTACAAAGGGGGTACTCCCAACAGTTCTACCAAGACCTATGAAAAAGTTCCAAGCTTTCTTATGTTTTTGTTTTTAGTCCAAAAACACCTATTGTTGGTCTGTCAAAAATTTCGTTCTAGAAGAGCCAGTGACAAGCACTGACTGCCCCTTAAACATGTGGCGAAAATACACTATCCAAACATATTTTGGATGTTGTGAAGAGTGTTCATTTCCATCTTGAGTTTTCTACTTTCATTTACAGAAGTAAGACTGCTGCTCTGACTGACAGCAGAATCCGCACAATGA
Source organism: Paratilapia polleni (assembly GCA_015106735.1). NCBI lineage: Eukaryota > Metazoa > Chordata > Actinopteri > Cichliformes > Cichlidae > Paratilapia > Paratilapia polleni. Next base: position 636 of record VUQI01047205.1, on the reverse strand, counting down.
ATGAAGTGGTGTCTGGAATTAGGATCATCAAGATGTACGCCTGGGAGAAACCATTCGCTGCTCTGGTCTCTGAGGTCAGAAGGTAAAAACATGAAAATGATTCTTCTTGGCAGCAATTTTCTCCAAATTATAGATATTTTCAGAAATAGATCAGTGTTAGTATTTGAATTGGTTCTAGCTGGCTGTAAAAGGTGTTTTGAGATGGCTTATGTTCCTGGTACAGTATACTGTGTAATTTACTATAGTATACTATAAACAATGTCGGACTCTGTAGTTTTCTCTGGTCCCCTCCCTAATCGGACCAGGAGTGACATGTTTAGCCGCATGTTCTCTCTGAATTGCTGGCTGTCTGAGTGGTGTCCAGAAAACAATGTGGGCTTCATAGATAATTGGGAAACTTTCTGGGGAAAACCTGGTCTTATTAGGAGAGACGGCATCCATCCCACTTTGGATGGAGCAGCTCTCATTTCTAGAAATATGGCCGAATTTATTAAACCCCCCAAAATGTGACTATCCAGAGTTGGGACCAGGAAGCAGAGTTGCAGTCTTACACACTTCTCTGCAGCTTCTCTCCTCCTGCCATCCCCCCAAAACCCCATCCCCGTAGAGACTGTGTCTGTTCCCAGACCACCAAAA
>VUQI01047204.1:7100-17986 GCA_015106735.1 Paratilapia polleni | reverse complement strand
CAATATTGACTAATGTCATTTAGGGAGTCAATACCTCGCTTCAGTAGAAATCAAAACAAACGATGACAGTCAGAAGGAGCGACGAGGACGTCATATCCTGCCATTGGTAGTTTTTACATCCGGAAGGTGGGGCTTTTGTTGCAGGAGCGGTTAGTGTGTGTGGAGAGCCAATGCTTCTGTTTGAGCTGTTAATGCACTCAACAAGATAGCATCAATCACGAATCCTGCTTTGGTAAGGCTTCAACACTCTCCTTTTAAAGTGGAATAACTGTGAGTTTCTAAACACGGGCTTTAGAGAGTTTAACGTTACCACACCTGTTTTAAGGAAGGGCGAGCGACCAGTGGGGTCCAAAGGGCTGACCGCTCAACATAAGACGGGTGCAAAGAAACTAAGAATAAGTGACTTGTTGAAATGTCTTAGTTTTTTAGAGGTTTAGTTTGGTTAGCTGTCACTTGTGGCCTTGTTAGATTAGAAAGCTAATATTAGGCATCGAGCTATTTTTTTTTTTTTTCGTGAGTTGTGGTTAGGTTAGCTACCATTGACTGTGTAGCCTTACTAATGTGGACATTAGCAGTAATTTGCTGGCGCTCTTTGAGTTTTCTTCTCTTTATGGTTGTGGTGTCGCTATACAGTTACGTTGTTACTCAAGAATTTGGCATAACCAAAAGCCGCATTTATGCGCTTTTGCTCTGTTGTGGTGTGAACTTTAAAAACTGAACTCTCTACACTCTTCCACTTGATCAATTGGTAAAGTTAACGGTTGTCATTTGTTTGTCTTTAATCACGCCAAGTGGTTTGTGCTGGAAAGGTTCTTACCTCCAGGGAGGTGACACACCCAAGCCAGCCTCAGCTAATGTTGTTGTCATTCTAACTGTCAGCAAAACGGACAGTTTTCCATAATAACAGTGTTCTGCGTGGCATCATGCTGGTAGTGTCACCCATTTCCTCTGTAGTTAATCTACTAAATCAAATCATGAATTTAAATTTCTCATTTTGTAGGGAGTAGGACCTCTGTTGGTCCCTGGACTTTGGAGATCATTGAATGGTCACTATGTAGTCAATTTATCAATACAACAGTTCAGAATAGTACAGATGTTTAAAGGTAAAGGCAGTTAAGTCAATTGCCAGTGGACAGTGTTTACATCTATACAGAATACTGTCAGGGTGCAGACTTCTGTGATTTGAGGAGGTGAGGGACAATGTTGGCAAAGCAACACGCATTTGTTCCTTCTCTTCGATAATACCAGCTATGCCTTGGTATTAGGTGACATATATGACTCAACATCCAGATTCATATCATTCAAAGGTGACTAACGCCTAATTTAAAGTAACAATGACATAAATGGCATAACCTCGCAGTCTCATGATCCTCTCTGGAATGACATGTTCGGAAACCCTTGTAAACAACTCATGAGCACAATGCTGATTCCAGCACATTCATAGCATTTCCAGGAAAAACTGTTTTTTTTTTTTTTGCCCTTTTTTTTCTCCAATGTTTTTACCCTGTTTTTAGGGAAAAGCCTTTAACTTGACTGTGTTTAAAAGTCCCATATCATGAAAATCCATTTTATAGTGTTATGAGATGTTTATGAGCTTCAAGGTGTAAAGTATGAGCTGTGAAAATCTGACGTCTCTTACTGTCGGCATTCATCCGGCCCACGGCTACAAGACTGCCTTCCAGCTTTAAAAGGCACTCGGTCAGACTCCACTAGAAAAAAACAAAAAACAGCAATTTTACCTTGCAGATCATACAACCAGAGTGTGGTGGCTTGGGAGGGGGAAAAAAAAAAAAGATAAAATATCCAAAAAGGACTACGTGACAGGAAGTAAAGCAATGAAAATACTCTAAATATAGCCTACAAATAACCAAATTAACACTTTCCTGTTTTCCTGTGATGTGAAGATCTGAAAACCCAGTGGATTACTTTAGCTGATGATGTCCCCATGGGAACAGGATATCCAGTTGTTGACTTGCGTGACTAATGTGTCTAACGTAATGGTTAGCTTTGGTTGTATGCCCACAATTTAGAGCTCTGGGGAAAATCTAATGCTGAGGGACAACCATGAATTGTGAAAACCTTAACGACCAATTTCTAACCAATACTGGGTGTGTGTTACTCTGTGTTCATGTCATTTTGTGTGTTTCAGTGTAGCTAAACTCGCCTGGCTTTCTGTTAGCCGTTTATATTTATTTGCTTCTCTCCTACTCTCTACACTTATTCGTACTGCATTTTAATACAGTCAAATACAAAAGAGATAAGTAAATGTTTTTGTTTCTGTTGTCAGACAACAGAACAACTATGAAATATGGACTTTAATGTGGTCCATTAATTACTGGGGAAAATGGCTAACGCACGCGAGGCGTTTACCAAGCCGCTGCTCTGCACTGTTGAAATCCAGATTTTGTAACCACTGCTTTTAAATATATCCAAATTCTAGTTACAGCAAACGTAACGTAAAGTGATCCCTGAGAGACAAAGTTAGAAGCCACAGAGTGAACTGTTCAGGTCTGTATCGGCGACCGTGTAGTCTGCTGAATGAGCTGTGCTGCTCCCATTGGATGCTTCTCGCTGTCACTCACAGACCTCTTCTTGAACGGGGCAGGTGCACCAGCCTTTCCAATCCGATTTAAAGCTGCTGACACTGAAGCAGAAACTTTGGGAAAAGCAGTCCTTTCTGGTATTTTGTGCTGAAACTTGAAACATTCATTCTGGGGACATGTGAGCCTAACATAAGTGGTAGAATATGGGACCTTTATTCAGGCAAAAACACACACCATGTGATATAGGCTAGAGTATTGGTCATTATCTTTGACAATCTCATGATTTGATTCAGAGCTGTTTCAATGTTACTCTCAATGAACCTGCCATTTGAAAAGGGCATGGGGCACTGCATCGTTGCTCTTAGTCCATTTCACTGTGTCAGACCGCTGACTTCTGTTGCCCACAAACAAGCTGAAAGTTAAGCTAACTGTTTTTGATGAGAGTCATGTAAGTTATGTATGTAACTTACGTTCACCGAATTATCTTGAAAGCCTGTTTACCAAGTTGCAGTCCTTTTCTGCTGTGCATTAACATTAGTACCATTCTTTCACGTCTGTCATTAAACACAAGTGATGTTGTGTGGTAGGTAAGTGCATAGCACTGATCAACTGTCTGCCTTGCTCAGCAGGGAGGAAGAGAGCTTCATAAATTTTGTGTGAGAAACTCTCTTTTACTTAATTACAAGTTTTTTAGATCCTGACAGAAATTTGGCACGGCATAAGTTCTAGGCACAACTTGTTAGACAAGCACATGGTGTATTTCTCCTCTGAAAGTAGCCAGTTTTATATACTGACTATATATACTAGGTGTAAGGGATCAAATGTGAAAAGCATTACATCCTGTTTCCTGTAAGGAATAGGAACAACTTATGCAAATAATTGTTTGCAGAACACTATGATGGTTCATTTTTTTTTTATTTCTTCTCCAATGCATTCAATTTTCTGTAACCCACAGCTGACATCTTAAGCCCGGGGGGGCTTTTTCACCCCAGTTAGGCCATTGTAGAGGCCACCAGTTTATGTTTGCCTCTTTAAAACTATAAGCACAAGAGCACCAGAACAGTAGCTGCTTTAATAGTTTCAAATTTCTAATACCATTAGATTTTTCATAAGGTAAGTACAAACAGATCTTTTAGTGAAGAAACCATAATATTCTTAATTACTTTATAGCCATGTTGTATCCAGCACATTTCTGTAATGATGCATTGCCACAGTGGCATTTATTGGGTAAAATCCAACACCATATCAGGATGTGGATGCCCAAGTTCAGTCGTCGTGGTCGACCCGAAGCTAGCAACATCTTTAAAATTAATATTTTGTTTTTCTTTTCATTTTTATAGCACGTGTCACTCACTCTGTTTTTCATCAGCTCAAATTTTCTTGCCTGCATTTACATTTTACATAGTTGAAATGCAATATCAACTCTTGGTGCGGCAGTGTCATACATTAGTTGGATGACTGAACAATGTTTTGAGGTAGATAATTGGATTTGGGGATTTCTGTTGAATTATTGCAGTTCCTTTAAGTGTTGAAGTAATTTTTCATTTGGCAACGTTGGCAGCCTGCTAACATGACATTATTATGTTAGTATGCAGATGCAGACAATGTGTGTTGTTTATGTGTAGATATTTGAGATTCTTCTCATCACTCACTCCACTTCACTCAGCCTCTATCCAGTGCCACACACCTGCACTGTGAATGCACTCTGCACTCATCCAGACAGGGCCATCATTTCACCAAAATACAGTGAGAGGCTTGTCTGAGCTCATAAATGTATTGGAGTGTGCATTTATGTGAAAGCTGGATGCATAAACTGGGAGATTGGATTTCACACAGTTGTTTACTCTCCTTGCTCTTTCATTAAACCCATGTCTGTGTTTAAGGTATAGCTGTAGGCCACAGTATAATATCTTGTTCCAGCATGGAAGTATTACATGGCAGATTAAGACTGACCATCTAGCCTTTTCAGAATGGTAAAGAAAGTACGAAAGCAGTCAAGTTTACAGTCACCATAGGCCCCGTGAATACAGATGAATAGTGGCAATTTTAGGTTGTTGTTTTATTTCTTTCAGTGGTGGCACAATGGGCCCCTTTCTCAGGTGTAGGTGGTATGCAGCTGAGCTCGTTGTGTTTCTTGTCAGGCAAATGAAAACTATATATACAGCAAGTTGGTGATAAGTTGTGGGCAGCTGGGAGTTGCTCAGCAGGAACGAATAGATTTGTGATTAAATGTGTGCTGAGAAGTCGACTCCTCTTTTTATCCGTAGTGAATCAATCCAGTGGAATGCTCAGGGAATGGGAAGACTCAAGTGTTTGGATAAGATCATCGGGGTCAGCTGCAGGGTGGATAGAAAGGATATCTGTTTTGTGTTAAAAGGCTAAAGCCACGTTTTTCATAAGTCATTCTTCTGGCACTACAGACTTCACTTTATTTACAACTTGATGACAATTTCCCTGTGAGTAACACAGGAATATGGTTTTAAATTTAGATGTGTTTGAAAAACGTCTCACTTGGTGTTGCTGAAGTGGGAAGGATTTTAACACCAAGAGGATTTAGGTCTCTGTTGCCCAGTTTTGTCAAAGGCTTCTCTGTACACTCCCCTGGCCAAGGGTTGTTAGTATGCATTGTGGGGTGCTTGCTTTTTGAAAATATCTTTCTTATTGCTGTATCCTGTCTTTTAAAGTAGACTAAATCATTTCCAGATCCCCAATGGCAGTGACTGTTATAACAGCTTTATCTTAAAGACTACACACATTCTTATGATGCTCCTGCAGTGATTTGTCATTAAATTATGTATTGTTTATTGTTCTGTAATAAATAATGCTTAGGGTCTTTATTTCCCTTTGTTGCGTGTCACAGAAGGCCTGTTCTTACTCTTACCTCATGACTGAGGTGACTCAACTGGATTATATTGTTTTGATCACAACAAACTTTAATTGTGACTTGTTAGATAGGGAGCTGTCCAGTATCAAAGGGCCAAGCTTCCCCTTCACATTTACTAGAAAAGAAGGAAATGTTGAGAGGACATGGCAATAGCTTTAGTGAGAGAGATTTGCTTTGTTGGCAGCAGAGTTGATTAGTTGCAGGAGTTAGTGGTGGTTGAAGATGGAGAGGATTTTTATATGCGAGATGTATCACTGGGCCACTTAAGAGTGCTGTGATCGACTCAGTCGATTGGTATTGAGATGAGAAAACTAACTGATTTCCTTCACAAATCCTTGGAATTTGGAGGTTTGTTATTGGAGAACAAAAGTCACTGCTTTCTTCATTAGATGGAGAGAGGAAATCCCCTCACCCCTGGGATCACAGGAATGTGGAAAGATGGAGTATCCTCAGGTTCTTTACAAGCATGGCTCAGATGTCTTGCATTTACTCTTGCAGATAAATTCCCTTTGGGTTCCTTCACACTATCTGTTTGTTGTAATCTTTTGTTAGCATTCGTGTGAGTCCTGGCAAACGTCGGTACATCCTTGCCAAAGTGAGGATGAGTGTAGAGGGAACATTGGGCCATTCTCCAAAGGGAATCTTAATGAATTCTTGTAGCCCACACTGCACTGGTGTCATCTATATTTAAGGACCCTTAGCAACCAGAGTGGCCTGTTAGTCTTTTCCCCTCCTTCCCCATAACCCCACAGCCCCTAAAAAGGACCAGTACCAAGTAGACTCCAGTTCCATATCTGGGTCATGCTTAAATATAAATTTTTCATATCTTTTGCAACTGTCGTCCAATTTTAACCAACAATTTTAATGTACAAAGGGTGTCACAGTGCAGCGGGTGGAAATATGACATGACCCCACCCTTAGTGTCTGAACTTCCTTCAGAAACTTTCCACTAAGCACATGTGCTAAGCATTTTTCATTGTGCCCTCAGTTTATTGCTTTAATTATAGCAATGAAGTCTGTATTTCTGCTTGCATACAGACAAGTGGGTTACAGTGAATAATTTAAATGATGACCTCTCTGCATAAGTATTGAGGTTCTTTGTATTGAGGAGGTGTATAATTGTGTGTAGGTTTGTATTGGTATCCTATCTTCCTATGAGCCCTTTCACTGGCCTAGTTACTGATAACAAAGGCAGGAAGCCCATAGATCAGGCTTCACTTCCTGGTTGGATAGGGTAAGACCGTGATGCCTCATTCTCTGCATCACCAACTATCATACTATCGCTGACATAGTGAAGTGTTGCAAATGATGAGTTCTGCTTTCAGATGGTGCAAAGAAAATTTAGCATCAAATTCTAACATGCACAGTTGCCCATTTAATCATTTAACATAGAAATTGTTGCTGTTTTATTTCATACCAGGAATTTGTAGTTGGTTTCAGGGCTTCTGTGGGGCTGTAATATTAGATTCAAATATTACATTTGTAATGAAAGCTTAATGTGAAAGGTAGGAGGTTTTTCTTCAATGTTTTATCTCCTCCACCTTGTCTGATGAACACTTGGTACACACTTGTGCCACTACATTTTCCATGAAATGAAAGCAGATTTTGAATACTGCTATGAATCAGCTCTGTGCTCCCATTAGTGTGACATCTCAGAGGAGGTTCAGAATCGTTCTTTCCACAGAGAGAGATAATGATAAGGGAAGATAGTAAGGGAAAAGAAGGATTCCTATGATGTAACAGCAGTACTAAGTCATGTGGCAGAGATGTTTAGGTCATAAGTCGCAGCTCTCGGTCTCTTGGTTCTCTGATATTACCGGTCTAACAGTTTGTACACAAAAGGTAAGAAGACGAATAAATGGGTAGGTGTTGAGCTTCGTGGTTGATGATTGTTCACCCGTCCAGCGTGATTGCCAAGGGTGGAGCCTGGATAACAAACAGTGAGCAATAGATACTTTAAACACAGATGGGGATTAACTAATGAACACTGAAAGTCATCTGTATTTATCAGGCAGTGGGCAGTGGAATTGTGTTAGCAAGCTATTCTGTAGGAAGTGATGAGCCTTGACTGCTTCTCATAAGAACAGAGGATATTGGCTGTTTGGTTGGTGTCCTAGCCACAGTCACAGATGCATCCCATGATACAAACAGCCATTACAAAAGAGGCCAAATGCCAGAGCTGTTCTTTGAAGGGTTAAATGATCATTAAATCAGGCATCAGTGACTCTCAATAATGCATCTTATGATTTTTTTTTTTCTTCTAAACAAGGGACATTTGAGTGTTTTAGTTTTATTATACTGACTATTGTCCCTGTTGTATCAAGTAACAAATTTTTAGTTAATATAAGAAATGATTTTCCCCTTTTTTAAATACTTCCTAATTGATTAGATGACTAACATTTCATGCATTACTACTAATTGAATAGAAGTTCCCTCCTGTGTTCATATACATAACAAAAAAACCCAACACTTCTTATTGTTGTTGCATTGTACTGGGTACTGCCAGCAAATATTGGCAAACTGGTGAGTGGTTTTGAACCCCATTTGATGCACTTTACAGCACTACAACATGTTCAAAGTGAAGTGCAAGTTAAGACATGGCAGGTGTAGTCAGTTTGCACTGATGGAAGTTGTATCTGACAGAGAGAGAAGATACTGAAGTCAGGTAAAAGCAATTGACTCTGAGCTTTCACCTTCTGAGGGCAGGGCCATTATAAAGCAGATAGATAGCCAGTCACGTCTCCCTTCTTTTTAACGAGTTTAGCACATGATGCCCCGTTTTAATGCATTCGTAAATGCTGCTTTGCGGCGAAGAATGATGGCTTCATTACTTCTGATCAGTTGCAATGACCTTTTGATGGCGAACTTTATAAAGTTCTAGGATTCATGAGTAGGCAATTTGGCCCTTAATGGAGATGATAGAGGTTAAGATTTAAGATTTGTTGGAGCAAAGCCTAGAGTCTTGGCACAGCAAGTTACTGTCACAGTGAAAGCTGTTAAGTAACAATTGCCATCTGTCCTTTCACTTGTCTACAGTACACTTGTGTTTTCTGCATATGGAGGTTATTTACTGTATGCACTAATATGTTTCTACTCTCGTCATTTACAGGTTGTGTCTGTGTGTGTGCACCCGTGCACATGTGTTTGAGTGTTTAAGAGAGGCACAAAGAAGAATCCAGTGATGGCTGCCAATAAAGGTAAAAACCAGAGCTCTCTGGCACTGCACAAGGTGATTATGGTGGGCAGTGGAGGCGTGGGAAAGTCAGCCCTCACCCTGCAGTTCATGTATGATGAGGTGAGTTAACACACCCTTGGAAGCAACTTATGAACTGCTCCTGTTTCAAGGTCATCACAGTAGATGGAGAACTGGGAGTATTAACTGTAAGCGCAGTGCTTGCACCCCTTTTTTACTATTCTAGATATATCTTATTTGCACATGTTGTGTAAACTTTAAATTTAAGGCAGTACTTTCAATGGTTCACCAATAGGAAGCCATAAATTTGAAAACATTTGCTTGAACATTTTTGAAAACCGCGAAGCTGCTCTCTGTGGCACGATAATAACAGTGACTCCTGCATCACAGGTCAAACAAAACTTCTAAAAGTTAACAGACGCACTCTTGTCACTAGTCCATAACTTGCTCGACCACAGATGTTGTTTACTGTGATAACACTCAAGTGAGAGCTGCAACTGTCACGGTTTGGCTCTGCTCCCAAGCAGCATATCAGCAGAGGTTTTCAGTCATCTGTCTGATTTCCATGTTAGTCAGTGCATTACTGCTGGATTACTGCTGATCAGGCTTCACTGTTGCTTTTACAACTCTTCAAAAAATCTTAAGAAATACGTTCTTTTCATCTCCAGTTTGTGGAGGACTACGAGCCCACCAAAGCAGACAGCTACAGGAAGAAGGTGGTTCTGGACGGGGAGGAGGTTCAGATTGACATACTGGACACAGCCGGACAGGAGGACTATGCTGCTATCAGGGACAACTACTTTCGCAGCGGGGAGGGCTTTCTGCTGGTCTTCTCCATCACGGAGCCCGAGTCTTTCACTGCCACCGCTGAGTTCAGGTACTGCTGCATGCATCTAAATCTGGCACCTATTGGAGCATCATGAATGTGAGATGATTAAAATGACACCAGTGATTCTCACTGATTACATATCTGTTGTAGAGTATATCCAAAGTAGGCAGGAGCCACTTTTTTTTTTTTTTTGTTTGTTTGTTTTTTTTTGCTCCCAATCTCAACCCAAGAGTATCTTTCAGTATTGGGACCTAAATTATTAATGCAAATCCAGGTAAGAAGATTGTTTAGGAGTTCTACGTTTAGAGAATATAACCTGCATCACACCTTTGCATTAATGTTTTTCTTTAGTGTGTTGTGCAAGATTTGTGGAGAGGAGTGTCAGTGTGGATCTGTTGTGGCAGGAGGGGTTGGATAGGATTAAAACATACGCAGTGGGAACAAAATACTGAAGCTTAAATGCAAATGTTAGTCAACAGCACTTTAGAATCAAATACACAGGCAAAAGGTTTTTAACTGTAACACAGTGTGGAAATTATTTGACATTCAGTGTTGTAAATTAGGAATTTTTTTTTTTGGCAATTTAAATGACAACAGTGGGGTACTTTTGACAACATGTTTATTTGGAAACAGTGGGTTACAGTAAACAATGGATTAAAGAGAAGTTACAAAAGACATTCAGTGGCACCAACCCTGATCCTGCTGATTAGCCCTTAAAAAAAAAAACATTGCTCTGTTTCTGTTTCTGAGGATGCCAGTACAACATTTTATTATTAAATAAAGCAATTATCATTTTAAATTATATTTGAAATAAAAGTCCATTGGAAAAAAACAAAAAGCATAATTTGTGCTGTGCTCACAGGGAGCAGATCTTGCGGGTGAAGGCAGAAGAGGACAAAATACCTCTTCTGCTGGTAGGGAACAAGTCAGACCTGGAGGACCGTCGGCAGGTGTCTGTGGACGAAGCCCGTGGGAAGGCCGAGGAGTGGGGCGTCCAGTATGTAGAGACATCAGCCAAAACTAGAGCCAATGTTGACAAGGTATCACTGCTCAAACACATTGTTAGCACACAGAACTGTGCTAAAGTTTCAGGCACTGTGAGCATGATTTCAAAAGAAATTCAGTGAATAATTTGTAATTGCCTCCTGGATGCCTCCTAGGTGAGGTGATTCAGGCATGTCCCACTGGGAGGAGGCCCAGGCACAGACCCAGTACACACTGGAGAGATTGCATCTCTCGCCTGGCTTGGGAACGCCTTGGTGTCCCCCCCAGAAGAGCTGGAGGAGATGGCCGGGTAGAGGGATGCCTGGGCGACTCTGCTTAGACTGCTGTCCCCATGGCCCATGGGTGGAATTTGCATTTATAAGTTAACTTCATACAGTGCAGCATGCAGGCCAAAAAAAAAAAAAAAAAAAAAAAAAAAAAAAAGGGAATTTG
>VUQI01047202.1:23763-38957 GCA_015106735.1 Paratilapia polleni | reverse complement strand
CTTAGTCCCAACTCCACACAGAACCTCTGCAACTCAGTAATAGTGACTATCGAGTTCTTGGTCACCTCTGTCACTAAGGCCCTTCTCCCTCGCTTGCTCAGTTTGGCTGGGCGACCAGCTCTTGGAAGAGTCCTGGTTGTACCAAACTTCTTCCGTTTGAGAATTAGGGAGGTCACTGTGCTCTTGGAAACCTTCAGTGCAGCAGAAATTTTTTTTATAGCCTTCCCCAGATCTGTGCATGGGTTGATTTTTGCTCTGATATGCATTGTCAGATGTGAGGCCTTCTATAGAGAGGTGTGTGTCTTTCCAAATCATGTCCAATCAGTTTAATTTACCACAGGTGGACTTTAAAGGTGTAGAAACATCTCAGCAATGATCAAGAGAAATGGGAGGCACCTGAGCTAAATTTCAAGTTAAATTTTTGCACAAGGTCTGAATACTTATGTAAATGTGATTTCTGATACAGAAATGATATTTCTGTTTTTTCTTTTTAATAAATTAAAAAAAAAATCCCAAAATTCTGTTTTTAGTTTGTCATTATGTGGTACTGAGTGTAGATTAGTGAGAAAACCTACTGTATCCTTTAGTTTCAAATCCTTTCACAGATTAACAAAAATTATAGTAGTAGAATGTGAAGCAAGCAAAGCACTCTGAGGAAGCTAACAATGTTAAATGTTACCTCCTTATTAAAAGTTCTTACTATTAGCACGTGCTTGTACAAATTTATATTAGTCCAATGTGTAAAGTAGCTTCTACACGTCACCATTAGCAAACAAATGCAAACAGGTTAGCAAGGTAATGTGAGACCTAAATCAAAGCTTTAGGTCTAACAAAGAATAGACTGCTGGACTTGTAAAAATCAATGATTACACAAATCAATGATTGTATGATCGGAGATAAAGAGAAGATAGAAAAAGGAACTCGCATCTCTGCAAGTACTGTCAAGCAGATCTACATTTTATAAAGCCATCATATTACAAGGGATAATTTATTGCATGTGTAAAAATCTTTATTTTGTAATATTTTACCATCTACAATATAAATGTAGGTAAAGTCTTAACTCCTTTTTCATCTACACGTATTCCCAGAGTTCACAAATTTTCATTGAGTGGCAACTACTTAACATTAAAGAGAGTTAAGATCCTGTATTTGTCACTGACTTATTTAGGACATAGCAAGTCTTCCACAAGCTCTCAAAATTATGTTCTAGGTGTGAATTAATATAAAACCTGGTATATCGCTGATGTTTACATGTTGAAATGTCACACTGAGACTAGTGTTGAGATGGGTGAAACAAAACCTAGAGCTTTGTTGGTTCAGCTTTGGCTCTGTCCTCTCCAGTGGCATACTGCAGGTTGCCGCTGTCCTTCCCGCGGGGGCTGAGGTGAAAACTTGAGTGATGTCCCCTGACTAGGAGCAGCCCTCTCACTTTTACACCAGCCTCCCCATCGTGCTCCCGCTGGGAAATCCCTGCCATGCATCGAGCTCTTGGCTCCAATAAATGCAGCCGTCGATGAAGGCTCCTGGTGGTGGGCGAGGCTGAAGTGCTCTCAAACGTGCCAACAGTGTTATCGCTCAAAACGGCTTTACATGGAGGTCATTGTGAAGCCGACTGTCCTGGACTCTACTTATGTGACTTATGGGCTGCATTGCAATCACACTCTCCCCATACAAGCCGTAAATTTTCATGAAACAGCTTCTAGAGCTTGAAAAAGACCTAGAATCTCCCATGTATCATAAGAAATCCTCTGACACTCAGGAAAATAAAATCCACTGTGAGGTTATTCATTGACAAATTAATATACAGAGACATCACGCAATTATTGACCAAGGTCACCACAAATGAGAGGTCAGTGTTGGAGATGGGAACAGTGAGAATTACAGTTGCAACAGATCAAAAGCTTAAACATTTCTTTAGATAGAAAGTAACATCTCTAACACAGTCGTACCCCAGTTCTGTCATCCAACTCTCTGCCTGAACACCATCTACCAGATATGCTACATCTAATAACATAAAGCATCAACAAAAAGTGTCAAGTGGCTGTTGGAAGGAATTTAAATCAAAACCAGAGCCACTGTAGTTGACTTCATTATCTATAAATAACACAATCTAAAATTCTCTATCTGTGCACATCATATTCTTGGAGAAGTCTCTGGTGGTGGTACCATAGCACTTACTTTAGGAAACTGCTTGACTGGTATTAAAACTTTCTGGCCCAGTTTCATGTTCTTGTTGATGACGACATCAATGAACTTCTCCTCCTCCTTCCCCTCGTCTTTCTGAATTTTTTCGATCTCTGGAAAGAAGCAAGAACAAAAGTTATGAGTCTATGTTGAAAAGCATGAACTTACAGGACTGTAACAGCAATGTTGTACAAGTGCATATTGAAAGAATATTTGTATTTTCTTTTATTTCAGGCAGTCCACTTACTTGAAAGTATGTGCAAACTACATAACTATGCAGTAGCTTGCTTGCTTGTTACAATGACTGGAAGCAGCAAGACTGGCTTTTTGTGTCACACAAAAAAAATGAACACAAATGTAATTTTTGGTAAAAAAAAAAAAAGCTTTTTCGTCAAAATGCTGAACTATTCAACCTCACATAAATGCTATTTCATAAATTGTCAGGAAAATTTCAAAAGGCTCCTTTTTGAGGCTCCTTCCTTTTTTCAATTTGACATATCAGGTTTGTGTCTTTTGTTCAAAACCCAACAATATCACATTTATAAAACACACACACACTAAAGTATATCCTTACATAAAAAGGAAATATTTGGTGTTTTGGCTCCACTAAAAGGAACTCAACAAATTTTACACATAAAGCTATGTTCAATAGATGTGGGAGTACTTTTTTTGTGATTTTCTCAAATTTTTTCTCATTCTGTGACAGCAAGGGCTCAAGCATCATCCTCCACATTCAGCCAATTCACACCCTGGTACAATCAGGCCCTGAAAATAATGGAAAAACACCTGTCCTAGGGCTACTAGGTGCAACATGTACTGTAAAATTTAATATTTAGATCTAAAATTGTACATAAAGCACAACTTTTTACAACAAAAGTTAGGAGCTCTAAAGATTTTTAATTGCATTCTAAGTTGCTGTTTTTGTTTGATTTTTTTTTTTCCAACATCACAGTTTAAATAAAATAAATACAACTGAACCAGTGACAGCAGTACAGTGTGTTCTGGCTTTATTTTAAATAGTGGCCTCTTTCAAATCACTTCTCAAAACACATTTTTATAGACTTATTTTTTATGTGGTGATGTGACGTGATCACATCTTTTAGTCTTTTACTGCCTGCTTATCAGCCTTTAATTGCCTTGTTTATTATTTCTGTTTGCTTGCTTTTATTATTTTATTGGTATTTATACTTTCTTCTGTCATTTTGTGTTTTGCATTTTGCATCCTTGTTTCTTGTTTTAATTCTGTCTCAGCTTTACCTTAATTGTACCTTATTTGTTTGGCCTTAACATAAACTTCAACATAGCCATAGCTCCATGGTCCAGGGCCAAAAAGAAAAAAAAAAGAAAAAATATATGTTGGGCAAGTTGATTGGCCAGCTCTTGACTGTGTTTCCACCAGTGGAGGCGAACTGGCTGAAATTAATCCTCACTAACTAGTTCTTTCTAGGTTTTCCTTTATACATTAAAATTCAAATAAGTCTTTCATCAATGAGATCTTTTAAATGTGAAGAAAAGTGTTGTTGTTTTATTTGTTGCGACAGTACAACTGAATTAAGAAGAAGCTAAAATGAAAGCTGTTCGTATGCAGACAAGCTGTTTAGTTTGCCACAATCTTATAATTGTATCATATATAAATTCCCCTCTCTTTCTGGTAGAGATACCTGTAGCATGCAAGGGTGAGTCTAAAGGGGGCCACAGCTTTTACTCCACTGCATTTATTTTAAAGCTTCAGCTTCTAAATATTTTTTTTTTTTCAGATTTAGATTATTAATACAAAAAAATAAAAAAATTTAATTAAAAATACTACTAAATTATGGCATGCAGTCCTGTGAAAAACTAAGTACACCCTCACTCTTTCCACAGGAATTAGGGTATGTAGCAGCCATGTGCTGCTAATCAAATGCACTTGATTAACTGAGTGTGACCACCTCTATAAAGCAGAGGTTTTTGCAGTTTGCTGGTCTGGAGCATTTGTGCAGTTTGCTGGTCTGGAGCATTTGTGTGTTAATGCAATTCCACAATTTTCCCAGGAGTTGACATCCCAGGAAATTCACCCTAAGGTCAGACCGTGCAATGCTCAGAGAAATTGCAAAAAACCCACATCTCATCTCAGAGCCACATCTCAGACTCTACTGCCCTCAGTTAACATGTTAAATATTAAAGTTCATGACAGTACAATTAGAAAAAGACTGAACAAGTATGGTTTGTTTGGAAGGGTTGCCAGGAGAAAGGCTCTTCTCTCTAAAAAGAACATGGCAGCACAGCTTAGCTTTGTAAAGTTGCAACTGAACAAACCACAAGACTTCAGGAACACTGTCCTTTAGACATACGAGGCCAAAGTGAAGATGTCTGAACATAATGCACAGCGCCACATTTGGTGAAAACCAAGCACAGCATATCAACACAAACACCTCATACCAACTGTCAAGTACGGTGGTGGAGGGGTGATGATTTGGGCTTGTTTTGCAGCCACAGGACCTGGGCACCTAGTAGTCACTGAGTCGATCATGAACTCCCCTCTGTATACCAAAGTATTCTAGAGTCAAATATGAGGCCATCTGTCCAACAGCTAAAGCTTGGCTGAAATGGGTCATGTGACAGGATAATGATCCCAAGCATGCCAACAAATCTACAACAGAATGGCTGAAAAAGAAAACAGTCAAGGTGTTGCAATTGCCTAGTCAGAGTCCAGACTTCAACCCAATTAAAATGCTGTGGTGGGACCTTAAGAGAGCTGTGCATAAACAAATGGCCGCAAACCTCGTGAACTGAAGCAACACTATAGAGAAGCGTGGGCCACTGATAAAGAGACTGATAAAGTCATACAGAAAACTTCAAGTTATTACTGCTAACAGTGGTCTACAAGCTACCAAATGATGGGGTCTACTTAGTTTTTCACACACTGCTTCTGCATTTTGGCATAGCTTTTGTTTAATAAATAAGGATATTAGAATCTGCCAGATAAATAGTAGTAGTTATCTTAATTTACGTAATAAAACAACCTTATTTTTCAGTTAAGGCATGAACTGTAAATTTGAGTATGGATTTCAGGTTTATTTGCTCAGTTTAAAGTTTTTGTCATCTTATATATCTCCTTAATATGTTACACAGTACGTTAATCTATACACTAATTATTGGGTTGTACCGGAACTGATACACACAGTTGTGGTCAGAAATTTACATACACTTATCCAAAATATATTCAAACTTGTATACCCAATTCTTGTTTTTTAAAGTCATTTGTTTTAAAGTCATACATGCTGTACAATCATTCCACCCTGGAACAAGAACAGTTCAAAGAAATTGTCAAAAGCCCCAAATTACCATGACATTCATGTCAATGATGAGTGTATGTAAAGTTCTGACCACAACTGACCACAACTAATTTGGTAATTATGAACACTGGATATTAACATCTGAAACACCTTAATTTGTTACTGATAGGACTTTTTAAGGGACTTTCAATGGTAAGAAGTTTTAAAATTGAATTGAATTGAATTGAATTGAATTAAAGTGTTGGATTTTGCCTTTTAAATTAAGGAATCTCAAAGATAAATTAAGTTTTATTTGCCATGATTTTAACATATCTTTGTTTCCTTTAAGCTTAGCTGAGAGGTTGATTTCAACTGAATGTCATGGGGGTCAACAATGACATCACCACTTCACACCACCAGTCTGTCATGTGTATACAGCCTGTATTTTGACTGACCTACTTCCTGTGCAGTGCCGATTGGATAACAACACACTCACGCGTGTAAACACACAGATCATAGAGAGAGTGTTACCTCACTGGCCTCAGCCTGCAGACAAAACTCGGTCGCCTGTTTTCAGGCAATCCTAGTGTTTTCCACAACAGAGCTCATCCTCATGTTTTTGTTAAAGCCGTTATCTATCAGCTTGGACAGTGTTTGTTGAAAAGCACAAAGTAAAGAATGAAAACACTAATTTGAGATGACATTTCGAGATGTGAGTTGAATACTTGACTGTTCTAGAGTTTGCTTATTTTCTTTAAAAAAAATTTAAGGTGATATGCTATTGTTTTGTATAGTTCAGTGGCAAAAAAGTAACATCAACCTCCTGTTTGTAATTTAGAGGACAGCCCACTTGAATATGTTCAATTACGCTGTATTTACGCTTCATTTTTGTACTTTTACTATTGGTTGTACAGAACTTCGGTCTGGGTTAAAGTTAACTTCAATGTGGGTTAAAGTTCTGTACAATCAGAAACTGTTACACTGCAACTGCAACATGACGCAAAATCTGGAAAGCAACTATATAATAACTATAATAACTATATAATTGAAAATGCGTGACTTAATGTGTGACCTTGCTCAGTTAGTTTAGTAGTTGGTTAAATACTGTTGTTACCTAGCATCATCTGCAAAAAAAAAACAAAAACAAAAACTAAGTAAACTGTCATATTTCACTCCAAAACTCAGCTGGAGAAGAAAATAGATACACTCAAGTAAGGAAGACAATCAGAAGGCTTTTTATTTTGGTTCAGCAGGAGAGGTTCAAATGCATCATTTGAGACTGAGCAGAGAAGCAGAGCAGACAGCACACACTCCCACCATGTGTTCAAACACTGATAACAAGATTAATGTCCGTGGACAGACGCTTATCCATCGCTGAGGCTGGTTCCTGGCTTCTCTCCCAGACTCACGCTGAAGGGGGTCATGTAGGGCCGTGTCCAGGCCTGACCCCTCCTTATTCTCGGTCAGATTTAGCATCGCTTCCTGCTGCTGGCATGTCGCTCAACTGAACCCAGTGCCTGGCATTGCCTGCAGATAGCCATCGTCATCGCCATCGTCATCGCCATCGTCATCGTGACCGTCATCGCCATCATCGCCATCATTATCATCGCCATCGTCATTGCTGTTTGGTGCCAACAGGAAACAGAAGCTCTGTGTGAGGACGAACACTGGGCTTCATATGGAGCAGCAGCAGGCAGCAACACGCTGACTGTATTACAAAGTATTACACATTATGATGATAGTTGAGGGTATACAAATATTTCTTTTTCTTTTAAAATGCTCATTAAATACTGATGTCAACACTATACTGTGACTGAGAGTACAATATTGATCAGAATCACAAAACTTTATTGATCCCAGCAGGGAAACTGATTTGTTACAATTGCTCAAAGGGCAGTTTCGGGGATTAATGAAGGATTTGGAGTTGCAACTGAAAATCTGTTGTTTTCTTGTATTGTTACTTTTTGGCTTTGTTTTCAAGCTTTTCTATTGTAATCCCATACCCAATAACAGGATAATAATATTAATCTCAATAGAAAGAAGTTCTATAAGAAGATAATATTCGAGAGCAAAGCTGAATTAGAAAATCACAACACTGAAGCTGTGATGTGGGGGGTGGGGTAACACCCCCAAACTGCATTAAAGGGTGAGTTTGGAGAGTTTCTGTATTTTTTAAATTCTCAGCTAATCCCATTAAGAGCTCAAAACCAACAATGAATAACAAGTAATATCAATGTATCCTGAGTGTGATTTAACTTATTTTCTGTGCAGCTGTTGTCTGAAAGCTTTGAACATCACATCAGTGAGCCACATGGGTGAACTGGGTGATTTTTCTTTGCAAAAAATAATGAAAGCAATAGTTTATTTGCCCATGAGGATGAGTTGGAGGAGTTTAAGTATCTTGGAGTTTGTTCACAAGTGGGAAAAGAGTGAAGATTGATACACTGATTGGTGTCTCGCTGATATACAGTATAGGCTGTGAAACACATTGTGGTAAAGAGAGCTGAGTGTGAAGGTAAAGCTATTTATTTGTCCATCTACATTCTATAGTCCTGTGTGTGATCATATTGTGTGCAGTAGAAAAAAATTACAGTTGAAACTTATTTTGATTCATCAAATCAAAATGTACAGTTTCAATGATATTGGTAATAACTACCAAATTTCTAGTCACAACTTGTATGCAGGGAAGTTGGTTAATTGTGTTCCCATTGAACATTTCTCAAATAACTTCAGATCAGAATCAGCAGGTTGTGATAAATACCACAAGAAGTTTGTAAAGCAGTATAAACAACCCATGTGTCTGTTTTATTCTGTACAATGACCTTTGCATTACCGGAACTACTTTTTGAAGATGGCAAAAGTGATTGCTGTTACAGTTTATGGTGCTGTTTCTAAATAAACTGCCGTGCCTACAGTTTTCATTATGAAGAATCAAGTCACCCCTTGCGACCAGGTGCTTCACTGATGTTTTTGCGTGACTTTTGGAGAAAAACAGCTTTTTGTAGCAAAGATAATTTAAAAAACTCAGAGTATACACATAGACCTTAGTGAGATAAATTAATTCTTGGTCTTTGTCTCTTAATTACCTTTGTTGTCAATAACATAAAGATTTACAGAGATCATATCACAAATGCAAACCACAACAAATACAATAGACATCTATTGAAAATATATGCCCTTTGGGGAATAAAAGTCTATGATAAAAACATTTTTTGCTCACAAAGATAATCTACATGAACTGACTGTTATGATGTTTGAAGCCCAAATGCAAATGTAAAGCATTAACATTAGACTATAAACAAACTACACCACGGTAACGTGGCCTAACGTCACCATCACTAAACTCCTTTGTTCCACAAAACAGATGATGTCTGTAGTGAAATTCAGCCATTTTCTTTTAGCAAATGCCTTCTCTGGGATACTTAAAAGCTTCAAAATTCATGAGTGGGGTGTTTACTTGTGTTTTATTTTGTAGAATAAAATATGCAGATGTCTAAAGCTTGTGTTAACCATAGACTTTTTTCCCCCTCCATTCAGAAAAACTACAGACAATGGACTGGTAAATGCTAACAAGTTTTCAGGTTTTAAAACTCATTCATGTGGCACTCCATTGTCTCCAAGACATTAACCAAACCTGATCCTAACCCTCACAATGGAGGCCACCACTACAGTCTTTGGCAGAAAACCCCATTGACCAGATCTCAGGAAAAGCTTTAGCGAGAACATTATTTTCAGTATTTCATTCCTTCCTTAGCAAAAAATATTGGACAAAAACTATAAAAACCCCAGCAAAAAACACATATGAGTGTAAAAAAAAAAAAAAACCCTGACAATCCCACAGCAGGCAAAGTCACTACTGCAGCATGAGAGCTTCTGGCAGCCGGAGCAGAAATGTCCACACAGATCCACTTCTGGGGAAACCCTTCATCTGCCGCCTGGGTTTCCAGTTTTTACCTTCGACTATATATTCTAGAGTCATGCTTCTGTTCAGCGTAAACACAGAGTCCCCTCTCACCACAGCAGTGAACAGTGAACCTTTACTGTTGGCGAAGTGTCCGGGCAGGGATGACCACTGCCCCGAGCTCAGATTATAGCAGTCCATGAGGCATCTTAGGAAGTCATCTGATGGTCCGTTTCTCATGATGAAGAGGTTGTCCCTGTGGCCCACCATGCAGTGGCCGTAGCTCTGGTGCCTGAGCAGCGTGGTAACTAGCTGCCACTCGTCTTTCCCAGAGACATATTCGTAGATGTCAGTGGTCTCCATTGGCCTCCATAAACACACAAATATCCTGCTCATGGTTTTGGTGCAAGCCACTCCTGCTGCCGGCCGAGGTAGGTGAGCAGCAAATGTCCACTTTCCATTTTTTACATTGTATATTTCCACAGATGACATCACTGTTCGCTCATATTCCCCTCCTATGGCATATAGACAACCGCTGACACCCACAAGGCTGAGATTGTAACGCAGCTGTGCCGGGCTGGGGATCCTGCTCCAGCTGTTGTTTTCAATGCTGTAACAGAAACAAGAGTCCACGACTTGTTTACGGACACCATGAATGCCACCAATTATGTACAACTTGTTGTCTAAAACAGTCACTCCGGCCATGGAGGTGCTGGCCTCTAGTGGAAGATCTGTTAATACTTTCCAGGTATTGCCAGTTTCATCCAGGTAGCAGATGGTCCTGGAGGCGGCATGTACAGTTTCATCCACACTGCAGGTCACATGGGCCCCTACAGCCACGAAAACACTCGGGGTCAAAGACTCCACATAAGAGATCAGCTCTAATGGTAAGGTTTTCCTGACCTCTACCTCAAGGTCGGCGTACGTGTCTCGAATGAACAGCGCAGCAGCATGGTAAAGATCCATGAGGCCAAAGACTGCAGCGGTGTGATACATCAGCAAACAGTTGTCTCCATCAACGAGGTCAATAAGATACTTAGTAAGTGGTGGCACCTGCAAGAAAGCCGCGCATTCGATGGCTTCCACAATATCGTCCTCATCCAGAATTGGCTTCTCCCCACGTAAAACTGCTAAGGCAAGAAGGAAGCCTTGAGCTCGCAGAGACTTGAGGTGGATTTCTTCCTGCTGACATTCCTTCATTCCAGAGCGATACAGGGCTTGAAAATAGTCACAGCTCTGCACCAGTAACATTTTCTCCTCAGAGAAGTGTGTGTCTCCAACCACGATAGTTAGTTTTGGTGAGACAAGACCAGAGGCAGCATATGTTGGATACCTTTCACAGTCTGCACCCTCATAGCTGCCACTGTCCTCTGATTCACTGCTGTGCACTGACATTATGACTCGGTGACCGTAACAAATATCCTGCGTAAATATGACACGAGGGGGGGAAGCGTTTCCAAAACTCTCGGAGTGGAGCTGAAGAGCAGTGAGTCGCTCTTCAGAGAGGATTGGTTCTTGCACAGGTTTTAAAATAGAAGCAGCTAAACATAGCAGAGAACAAGTGATCGGGGTCACATACATGTAGTGGACAAGACTGGAACAAGTGAACACAGGGTGAGTGGTGTCTACTGATGCAAATTCAAAAGATCAGTTTGCCCCAGATATGCATTTGATTTTAATATAAAGCAACAATGTCTTAAGAAAGCTTTCCTGGTGAGTCTGAAAAAAAAACCATACTACAATAATATGAACTGCTGCAATTTTATAAATTAAAATGGCTACTTTAGGGTCTTTAACACTGTCTATACATCATGAATAATAGTGCAAAAAATGAAAACTTCTCACAGAGTCAGAATTAACATATTAAAAACTTGTACTTTCAGTGGCAAATCATTTGTTTGGGTTTAATAATGATAAGGGGGAAGTTTGACTTTTAAATGTAACGCAATCACTGCTGGGCTGTGCAGGTCAGGTTTGAGCAGCAGTTTGCAGGCCAGGGGTCACAGCAGTCTTTTACAGCTAGTCTGGCAATCTGCTGTCTGTCCAGTGCTGATGAAGCAGGTTCACACAAAGCACAACCATGTAATGTTTGACCTCTGATGGTGGCAGAGGTCAAAAGAGCTGATGCTGATCCTTGGTCCATTCTAACAGAAGTCGGTTAGAACTCTGAATCAACACTTTAACTACACTTGGTCAAGGAATGTTCATATTACAGCATAAAGCCACCTTCTGGTACTTGTTGATTTTTGGCTTGTTTAAAAGAAAGAAAAAAGATGGAAGCTTTTAGGAGAAGGACAGAAGGTGGAACAAACAAAAACAAGGAGTGTAAGCCTCCTGGAATCAGCTTTCTTTGTAAAAAGAATTACTGGGAAGTCCTAAGGTGGGTTTATGGTTATTCACAACATGTTGACCTCCACACCTACTCCTTTTGTTTAAAGCACAGACCATACTTTTCCCCTTCACCATGAGTCTAGAAAAGGTTTTAAAATGACATGACATTTACAGTTACACATTATATAACATATTTATATATTATCTAATATATTTCATGAGAATCCTTTGAGAGTCCTTGTGCTAAGCTAACCCGCTGCTGGCTTTATCTTTATTTATTATTTATTTTTAATTGCCAAAAATGAAAGAAGTATGAATTGTCTTAACTCACTAAATTTACTCAGCACAACTATTCATGTAGGAAGTGGCACTTTAGGGAGTTGAAAGGAGTGACTGTGGCAAATTATTTATAAAAATGTGTTTATGTCCTAAAACACCATACTATTCCTTACATGACATTCTTTAGGTAAAGTTATAAATCTTTTCTGTAACAACATTAACATAAACTGTGGGTGTTTAAAAATATTGAGCAACACACTATTGCACACAGTTGCTCCGAAAGCTGGCGTGATTAGGTGAATATCTAATCTCCCGAGTATCTGTGTGTGACTGCGAGTGTAGATCAGTTTGAAGGTGTTTGTGTGCAGAGAACAACAGCAGCTCTCTGTTTGTGTCTTTAAATCTATTTTGTGTTAATCTGGCTCTTTCCATTCACTTGCATGGAAGGAGGAGGGGCTGACCCAGATCTGGGCTCACTTGGGTGCACATAATACAGCAGGTCATGTGACGCGGTCCCTTCTTAGCCAAAACAATCTCACCGGCTCCAGCAGTGGGCATTGTTAGTATGTTGAGTGGCTCCTTTGAACTATCTGAGTGGCATGCAGGACTCAGATACAAGTGCTGCTCTGCTTCACATATCTACATAAAGTAAAATATGTTTTTACTCTACATAAGTGAGAATATAAAGTGGAAACATGATTACATACAGACAGGTTATCATATAGACTAAATAGAAAAGTGACATGATATGAGGCCATTTCTATCATTGGTTCAGTTTCAACAGTTACAACAACAAAGCACAGAAACACCTATTTTTCACCATCTGCCCTGCATCAAACAGCAGACAAGAAAGAGAAAAGATCTCCTTCAGAAAAAAAAAATAGAATGTCAAGGGCCAGATATTATTTTCTCAGGAGATGGTGGACACCAAACCAGAATTGAAATAAAAAATGGATTTGCATTTGTCACTCAGAGCCAATCAAAAGCAAAAATAGGAAACGTGAGACAATCATGTTGCTATGCTGAGGCATGCACACGAGAGGTTCACAAGTATTTCGTTAAACTGTGCTCATACATAATAGGAGCATAACTTGGAAGGGAAAAAGCTTTTCTAAATGTATTTTTGGGAAAAGTTGCCAAAACTTTTCAAGCGGTTTTGACTGACATTTTTACTATGTGCTTATTCATCCATCCATCCATCCATCCATTTTCTTCCGCTTATCCTATTCAGGGTCGCAGGATGTGCTAATTCAGTTCAATTCAATTTTATTTATATAGAGCTAAATCACAACAACAGTCAACTCAAGGCGCTTTATATTGTGGGTTCAAAACCCTACAATATTAGAGAGAAAACCCCAACAGTCAGACAACCCCCTATGAGCGAGCACTTGGCGACAGTGGGGGAGGAAAAACTCCCTTTTAACAGGAAGAAACCTCCGGCAGAACCAGGCTCAGGGAGGGGCAGCCATCTGCCGCGACCGGTTGGGGGTGAGAAGAAATGGAAGAGAGCAGAGGGAGACAGGACAAAAGACACACTATGGGAGAGAGACAGAGTTTAATAATAACTAAGTGCTAAGCCACCACTAGCTATCTTATAACTACTGACTCTATATAAAAGATGGATGCAACTACCTTGATGTCACACATGGGACTGTGAAGTCCCATTCTTGAATCCTCAAGCTGAAGATTACCACCATGACCATCTTCGCTTTTTGAAACCAGACATCACATGTGCGGGGCAGATCTGACTGAAAAAATTTCACTATAAAATACTGCATGCTTATATGATAGTGGCTTGGCAATCACAAAGTAGATTGCCCTAAAACATACTCTGTTTTATCAACCCTCTAAAAACTAATGGGGCCCATAATTTACAAAATTGTATTCAATACCACTTGAAACTAGCAATCGTGAGCATAAACTGATAAGGGAATTAATTACTGAGGGCATGGATTAAGGGAGTTCTCATAGACTTCTACACAATCTGACTTCTTTTTGCAACCAGAAGAGTCACCTCCCTGTTGACCATTAGAATAATGCAAGTTGTTGGCACTTCAACATTACCACTGACAAGTGACACTGACACTTTTTAGACCCTGATGCTACATTCACATTTTATGTATAGTCCATCGTAGTCCATTGTTCACATATTTCAGTCGAGACTAAAGTGGTAGTCACTGCTAACTCTTGTTCATGTGTCTTCTCTCAGTTATGGTATCTGTTTTTTTTTTTTTATTATTATTGTTGTTTTTATTTATTTATTTTAATCTGAGTTGATTTTCAGTCAGTGAGATGACTCAGCAGTGACTCAGTGCCAGCTCTCACTACCTCCACATGTGCATTGCACCCGCAGATTGAAATGCAAATTATGATGTTGCCTAAATAAATATTCATAGCAGTTAGTAAGGTGGCTTTCATTCATTCTGCAGGCTTATGCAACACTGAGTAACACAGAGTGTCTTACATAACATGATGTCAGGCTGCAAAATAGGGAGAAACACAGAAGTAACTGGAATGCTGAGTGAGAGGACAGGACAGCAAAGAGAAGGAAAAAACATGCAGTGAGGACTATGGTGGTGTAAGCACTGCCATGGTTTTCTCCACGTAGGTTTGATTTATGCTTTAGTGCTGTATGTAATTGACTGAAATTGATATTTAGTAAACAGTGTGATGTAAAATGGGTTTCTAATGGGATAATCAGCTGACTCCTCAGCTGAGGGGAGCTGGTGAGTCAGCTTTATAAATGCGTTTCAGCTTACTGTTTACATGGTATCCAGTTTGAACAGTATTTTACTGTAATATAGTAGGGTTATTTATTTATTTATGCCTTTATTTAACAAGTAAGTCCCATTGAGATCACATCTCTTTTACAAGGGAGACTGGCCAAGGTAGCAGCCATAGAAACTCAAAACATATTAAAAATGCAGTAAAACTACAGCATTTTTAATACAGCAAAATGTTGCTGTAAAACATGTACATAGTATAAGTATGTGTATGGTCAGTACTGATGTGGGAGCCATGTATGAATTTAAGATGATGAAACAGATTTTTTTCATTCATTTGATTGCTAATATTAGGCACCTGTTCAGCAGGAGAAGGTAAATGGGTCGCTGCATTTTTTTGTTGACCATCATCTCTTGTGATTGCTGAGTTTTGGATCATTTTTGAGCACCCCCCCCCCCCCCCCCCCCCCCCTTTTTTTTTTTTTTTTTTTTTTTTTTTTTTTTTTTTTTTTTTTTTTTTAT
>VUQI01047202.1:9556-20258 GCA_015106735.1 Paratilapia polleni | reverse complement strand
AGTTGACTCGCAGTCTTATAGACATCCAAAGTCTCAATGAACATGAACATCAAAGACTCATCAGGGAAGTTGTGATAACAAATTTTCCAAATTCACAAAATCGTTTCAGTTAGTTTTAATTTTTTTCAGAAGTCTAGTTTTTATTTTATTTTAGTTAACTAAAATGTTTTTTCACATCTAGTTTTAGTTTAGTTTAGTTTTAGTTAACTATAATAACCTTGCGGTGAACACAATTGTGGACATAGGTATAAAATCGTTTGGACTTCTTATAAATGTAGCTGAGTACCACCTTGCTTTCTGTATAAAATTCAGTGGTATCCAACTTTAGGTCTAACTCATCTTGAATTAGGTCTGCCATTTCCACAGCCAAGACAGCAGCACACATCTCCAGTCTTGGAACGGTCGGCTCTGAGAGAGGTGCCAGCTTAGCTTTACCCATGATGAATCCAACCTCTGACTGCCCACTTTCATGAATTGCTCTCAGATATACCACAGCACCAATGGCCTTGGTTGATGCATCCGAGAACACACACAGTTCCCTGCATACTGCTCTGGTGAGTGAGGTTGTGTACAAGCGTGGAACATGAAGTCGTTTTAGTTCTTGGAGTGAGTCTCTCCAAGCTTCCCATTTGCGTCTTTTGTCCTCTGAAAGAGGGGTGTCCCAGTCAGACTTTTAAGGTATG
Organism: Paratilapia polleni; assembly: GCA_015106735.1. NCBI lineage: Eukaryota > Metazoa > Chordata > Actinopteri > Cichliformes > Cichlidae > Paratilapia > Paratilapia polleni. The sequence goes on along the minus strand of VUQI01047202.1, from coordinate 19,575 downwards.
TTCCCTGAGAAGGGCTCTTCCCTGGATCATGACAGATACGAGCAGACCCAGGGGATCAAAAACACTATTAACAGTTGAAAGGCCTCCGTGGCGAGTGAATGGTTTCTTTGTTGTTGACACTGAAAAGGTGAATGTGTCGGTTGTGATCTCCTAAAGCAAGCCTAAGCTCCGTTGCAGGAATGCAGTCTCTCCACTCAGATCTAAAGTCCTTAATCACTGGAGCGCAGTCTTCAGGTAGGAAAGCATCCATGACTGTCTGAGAGTTTGACACAAACTTGTGCAACCGAATGTTTGATTCCGTGAGTGAGGCCTGTGCTCGTCGGAGCAGATTGATTGCTTCTTCTTCAGTGGGTACAGACACTAAACCATCATCTACATAAAAGTGTCTTTCTACAAATGTGACAGTATCACCACTGTACTTCTGTGCACCTTCTCTGATGGCTCTTCTCAGAAAATAGGTGGCCACAGCAGGTGACGGCCCATTGCCAAACACATGGACCTTCATTCGGTAGTCAATAACTTCCTTAGTGATATCATTATCCTTGTGCCATAAAAAAACAAAAGAAGCAGTGGTCCTCCTGCACCTGGAAACAATAGAACATCTGCTGGATGTCTGCAAGGAGTGCAACTCTCTCCCTCCGGAAATGTAGGAGAATACCAAGTAGGAAATTATTTAGATCAGGATCAGTGAGGAGCACGTCATTGAGGGACACTCCAGAGTACTGAGCGCTGGAATCAAAGACTACTCGGATCTGACTGGGTTTTTGTTGGTGATACACCCCGAATGTTGGCAGGAACCAGCATTCCTCATCCTCTCTCAGTGGCGGTGTTATCTCAGCGTGTCCATTAGCAAGGAGGTTCATGTATCATAACATGTATTGTTCCTGCATCTCAGGTTTTCTCTTCAGAGTTCGTTGCAGGGCTCTGAACTGTATGAATAACTGTTCTTTATTGTCTGGCAAAGGCCGGCGTGGTTCCTTGAATGGCAGTGGTGTAACCCAATGGTTGGTATCATCCCTGTGGACATTCGCATCTATTATCTTTAAAAAGACAGTATCTTCCACTGATGGAGGAGGTTTGTTATCAAGGTCAGTTTGGTTGAACACCATCTGCCAAGGGGGCGTTGTGGGGTCTGTTTATCTGTTGCCTAACCTTGTGTGCCTTGAGGACATCTCTGCCCAGTAACAAACATATTTCTGCCTCTGGATCCAGCTCTGGGATGTGTGGGGCAAGGTGACATAGATGCAGCTGGTGCAGAACTGCATTCAGCATTGGAATCTCCATCCAATTGGTCAGGATCTCATGACACTCAATGAGAGGTGGTAGGGGAATGATGACCTTGCCATCTAGCAATTCAATCAGGAATCCTTCTGCCTTCTTGCCAGTTCATTCTACAACACCAGAGCAAGTTCTGAGATGATATAAAAAGGGTTCACTCTCCAAATTGAACTGCTCAAACAACTGTGGTCTGGCTAAGGAGCAAATGCTCTGGTCATCTAGTATTACATAAGCTTTGATGGCTGTTTCCCAGGCATTTCTGGGGTATACCCTCGCGAGGCAAATCTTACCACATGAGTGGCTCCACTGACCTGGACCACAGATTACTGTGCAGCTTGTGCTGACAACAGCAACGTTAGACCGATCTTCTTCCTCCCCGCCATTCTCTTGTAATGGTGAAGAAGCTTTGACTCTCTGAGGTGCTGGACCAGGAATGCATTGCCGCATCATGACAACTACTGTCACATTCAGAGCACTTCACAGATGACCTGCAATCTTTAGCCATATGTGACATTGAGGAACAGCATTTGAAACATATGCCCTTTTCCTTAAGGAAGGCTTTCCTTTCATCTGGAGATTTGCTTCTGAATGACCTACATTTTTTGAGCAGATGTGGCTTTTTGTGTAATGGGCAGTTCTTGCTAGGGTCATTGGTAGTAATATAAATATGTGTTTTGTGCACTGAAATGGCTCTGTTGGCATTGAAACTCTTCATTGTGAATCTATCTGGTTTTGTCACTGTTGTGGAGTTGCCTTGATGCATAAAATTTGGGTCGTTTCGCTTCTTTGCTTCGTAACACACAAAGTTGCAAAAATACTCAAAAGGAGGTAAGTGACCATAATTCTCTTCTTTATACCATGACCCAGAAGACATCCACTCCTCCTGAAGCCCAAATGGAAGCTTGTCAACAATTGGTCCAATACCACATGCAGTGTCTAGATATGACAGGCCGGTGAGAAAACCATCTTCTTTAGCCCCTTGGATCTCCATAAGCAAATCTTCTAGTTTGCGTAATTTAGAGTGGTCCTTAGCTGAAATCTTTGGAAAACTACCCAACCACTGAAATAGTGACCTTTCAATGATTTCAGGGGCAGAATAGCACTCACGAAGTCTCTCCCATACTTTCTGTAAAGCCAGACTGGGGATACCTACATTCACTGAACGTATGGGTTTCACCTGTTCGCCAGACTCCTTCTCCAACCATCTTGTCATGAGGTCTAATTCTTGGGTTGCGGTGAAGTTAACTTCTCTAGTTGCGTTGGTGAATAAGGTGTACCATGCTCGGTAATTTTCAGGTTTATCATTAAATTGGTACAGTCCTGAGTTGACAAGGTCACGTCGTGCCAAATACTGTGCCAAAGGCTCCACTGGAGTTGGTATTCTGGTTGGTGGACAGTATTGGGTTGTATATGGCTGAGCATGAATGTCCATGGCAGGGGGTGTTACCTTGATTTCAGACTTTGTGTAAACTTTAGCTGAATCAGGTATTTTTGGTGCAGGTAAGTGGGTATCATCATCCTTACCAAACTTTGTCATGTTGTTTATTGATGGATGCCAAGTCACAAAACTGTCAAATGATTCGACATGGACTGGCAGAGAGACAGGTATGTGAGGAGGGGAAGACAATTTCTGTAGGCCAATTTGAGACTTGACATATTCACTGGTGCATTCAAATTTAACCCTTTCTGATTCCGATCTTACATTTTCAACTTCTGACTGTATTATTTCAGCCTCCTCCAACACTTGTGCCTCTACCATTGCTGCGTCTGCTTCTCGTTGTAATGTTAGCACTTCCAACTCTGTGTCTATTCTTGCAGCTTCCAACTGATTTTGAGCTTCTTTTTTTATCCTTTCTGCTTCTCAAGCAGTCTTCTCCAATTTCAGTTTAGCTTCTTGGCTAGCAGTGTTCTCGTGCAGTGTGTCGGAACACTGACTAAACACCTAGTTAAACCAGGTCCAATGAAGATGCAGAGTCACGGTAAGATTGACCATTTACTGAAACTTAATATATTCTTCATGGACATTCATGGCATTGCTTCTATCATGCTTCAACACAGATTTTGTTCAGCACATTGTCAACATGACTGCCATGCCTTCTCTCAAAACAGGAAGTGACAATATATCCGGACAGGAAGTGAGCATCATCACGTGCTACTCACAACAAATAAAGGTGCTTTTTTTATTTTTATTTTTTTACCAAAACCAAAAATAAATGATCCATCTTAAACAGAATATAGCCTTTAAATATCACAATTATCAAATTCTTTAAACACAAAAAAATATTAACTCAAATAAATGCCGATAGGGCAGCACAGATGTAACAAATGTGACAAAATGTGGAAAAGTTCAAGGGGTAAGAATACTTTTTCAAGGCACTGTACAATTTATGTTGTAAACCATCCATCCATCCATTTTCTTCCACTTATCAAATTCATGGTTGCGGTTGGGCTGGAGCCTATCCCAGCTGTCAGAGCAAGAGCTGGTGTACACCCTGGACAGGTCGCCAATCCATCGCAGGGCCACCAAAGAGAGACAGACAACCATTCACACTGACATTCACACCTATGGCCAATTTAGAATCACCAGTTAACCTAGCATGCATGTCTTTGGACTGTAGCAGGAAGCCGGAGTACCCAGAGAGAACCCATGCAGGTACAGGGAGAACAAGCAAACTCCACATAGAACCTTTAAAATGACCAAAACAAAGGAACGTTTTTCTTTGTTGATTTTTTGTTTGTTTGTTTTTTGTTTTGTTTTTTTGGGGGGGAGGGGGCAGTAAAATTAAGTGGCAATAAAAGGACAAAAGAAAATGTCTAACTTTCACAGTTATCATTAAACTCATCAAAAAGATGAGTACTGATATCATGTCAACCTGGGTTTCAAATGTGCAGACTTGGCGCCAAGTTGTCTTGCTTTTTCTACCACTTACCATTTTATATTGTAGAACTGTATAGCTTACTAGCATCTATCTGCCACTAAATTACTCTAAGATTTACAGCAACCTTTGCACAGTGTAGCAGTATGGCCTGCAACTTTACTCTTGTAGTTTACAGATATACTAGATGGGGACCTTTTGGCAGGGTTAGCTGAGTGCAATGTCAAAAACTTGGCAACTTGTGTACCCAAAGTTGTTTTTCCAACTTGAGCGGGCATTCATGTGAATTTCCCCAGTTGAAAATATGTTTTTTTTCTGATTATTATGACAAATTGTGAGTTCACAAAGGGTGACTGCAAATCAGTGCAAATTTGTTTTCTCTTTTTTTTCTTTTTTTCTCTGAGTGATTACATTTATCCTTTCAAGTAACATTTTAATTTCTGTTTCAGTATTATAATGCCCCATCCATAGGGCTCAAAGGCTCCAGGATTTGTTTTATCAGTATGAAAATCTGAACAGTTAGTATGCTATGACATTCAAGGTCACCAGTATAAGTCAGTTGAACACCTATGGAGGATTTAGACAGCACTCTCCTTCAGCTCCATGAAAACACAAAATGAGCATAATTCAATAACAAAAAAGACAAGAGCAACTTAACTTTGCTTTATTTTAGGTGCATTTGAGTTTTTTGTTGTTGTTTTACATGCTGATCTCAGATTCTGTAGCTATATCTTTGAATGAATATAAATTCATAAATGATTGCAAACCTAGGGGCAATAACAAGTATAACTTCTTCCTGCACCTTTGAATTCAACAAACAAACTACAAACCTTTTCACCCATGATCCACATAATATTAAACTCATATTGATTCTGTTTTGATTAAAATATTAAAATCCCTGATATATATATATATATATATATATATATATATATATATATATATATATATTATAAGTTTAGGATAACGAGGTCTTTATTTACTTATCCCTCTTTGGTGTGCCGTAGCACTGCCGGAGAGACCCTCTCCGAATCCCTACGTTCGTCACGCAAAGAATAAACTAGTCCGTGGGTTTTCTCATTGAATTACGACTCAGTTTTTCAAGCGAATTACTTAAAATTCACCTAACATCGACACGACTTGGGCCACCTTTATTAATTTAGGTGTGTTTGTGTGGCTGTAATGCGGCAAGCTCTGTGGTACAGTGTGATGTGTCAGCGGGGGTCAGGCGGAAGGATCTCCTTGTAAATATTGCCAGCAGTGTAACGGAGCAGCGAAGTCACGCGCCACTCTGGACTCTGGGGTTGTACTCTGTGGTTTTGTGAAAAATGGATACACCAGCGATGGATTTAAATACTTTATTATCTTTATTTTGCCAGTGAGAAAAGCCGGGGACTCTGCTGTTTTCTGAGATATATTGCGCGAATATTTTTCTCGGTGTGGTTTAGTTTTTTTGGGAGAAGTCGGGGGCAGTATGCTGCTCTCTAAATTGGGCACCCTCTCACACATCTCGTCCAGCATGGATCTGCCGGCAAAGCTCCAGCAAGGTAACAAGCCCGCTACACTCCGTGACTGGGACCATTTCACGTCATCTTATTTTACCTGCAATCCCTCAAGACACCAAACCTTAACCAAAAATGGATTTTTCGAAGCCGACATTTCTAATCGGGTCAAAAAAAAATCTGGGTCACCTGCTACGGTTTAACCAACAAAATATAAAACATTTGACTGCATCATTCAGTTAGCTAACATTTGTGTTTGTAAGACTAAGATTTAAAAAAATGTATTGAAATTAACTCAGCAGATAGCTGCTAAGACACCATTACCTCAAATTAGAGCGACTTAAATCAGCTAAAGTTTGATATTTCTACCGAAGAAATTGCGATTATTGATAAATTAAGACATTTTCAAGCCAAGAGTTGTTCAGTGGATGGCCTTTAAAGTCTGGGACCATTTTGACAGCCAGGTGTCTTGTGAAAATGTGTGACTGCTTCATATTACAACGGTCTCTCACTTTAAATAAAAGTAAGATTTTGTTTTTATTTTAAAAGTTTAAAGGCTAAATTATTTGACAGCAATACCAACAGTCCACCATTTTAAAGGAACACAAAAACAGGAGTCATCTGAGGTCAACCGCTGGTGTGTATTCAGTGATTTGCGAATATTTTACTTACGATTATAGGCAGTTCTGATCGTCAAACATAGTATAATAGGGTTTATTTGTGAAGTTGAAGTGGTTAAACATGAACACGGAAAGGGGCTATCTTCAGTGTGTGTCGGTGTGTGTGTGAGAGAGAGAGAGGTCGAAATTTTGGCGCAACACCGTGATTCGTTTCCATCAACCTAATATAACCTGGATTAATCCAGAGTTTTCTTTCCTGTGCTTTGTAGCCAAAGCGGAGAAGCAGTCGCTTGAGAAGCAGTACCGACTGGGCTCCGTTCTCGGGAGTGGAGGATTCGGCACCGTCTACTCGGCTGTTCGCCTCGCCGATGGGTTGCCGGTAAGAGTGGGGAGCGGCTTTGTTTTGGTCGCAGCACATGGCCAGCTCTTAGCGTCAAGATGCCGTGCAGCAGAAAGATGGGTTTCCTGTTTGACCCTTCAAATTAAAGCTACACTTAAATAATTGTTTTTGACTTTGGAAACCGTAGCTGACAATCCCATCCAATAACATCGATAGCTTTAACTTTTATCTGTAAGCTAAACAGTTTATTGTATAATTAACTACAAATTTGCTTTCTGTTAGTCTTTTTTTTAAACTGACAAAACCATTTTCAGATTGTTAAATCCAGTGAAAGTTGCTTTTATTTAGAAGGCCAGATCTATCAGTGTTACTTCCTGTTTTAATGCTGTCAGCTGTGTAGCTTGACTCAGTGCTTGTCAAACCTGGCTTATGTCTTTGTTTTCACAAAGAAAACCAGTTATCAAACAAAGCAGCTTTACTCTCTGTACCTTCTAGAAAAATAATCTTGGTTAGCTTTTTACTTATTGGAAGCAGGAAGTAGTACTAATAATGGTTTCAAACCTGGTGGGAAAACCCAGTTATTTCATAAATAAAGAACAACATTCATAGACAAAGGTGCAAAAAAGCTTCATATTGTCAACAGCCACAGATCTACCTTAAAGCTGCTTTATGATGGTTTGTGTTTTAGTATAAAAACAGAAATTATTCTGCCCTTTATGAAAGATGTGTGTTTACAATGTCTGGTGTTTACATGTAGGTGGCAGTGAAACATGTGAGCAAGGATCGAGTGACTGAGTGGGGCTCTCTGGTAAGGATTACCTGCGTTTTCACTTGCAGTTTAACAATTTTGTATTGCCTTGCTGTCCAGTTTCTTACCACTTCATCTTCTATAAGTATGTGAAATTATCTTTTTGTTTCACAAGCCAATTGGACTGATCGATAAATGAAACATTATTGGCCAAGCGTATTCAGACTCCTGCCTCTCTACTGCTATCACCTTCTCCCATGAAGTCCCTTACTCTGCCCCAATTTGCTTGTGTTGTTTGTTTGGGTTTAGATGGATGCTGGTTAGGATTAGACAAAAATCAGTGTCAGAGCCAATCAGAGTATGGGTGTGGTCTTGTTGGAATATGGGTTGTTGTATGCTTGTTGTATGAATATGTTAAATGATGTGAGAATTCAGTGTGGCATTTATCCACCAAACAGAAAAAAGGTGCTGGGCAGTGTGGTTATTTCATACCCTGGCTGCTGCTACATTAATGTTTTAATCCCAGATTACATTAAAATTATTTTAGTTGCTTGCTTATTTAGATTTTAAATGAATATTTACCTTAATTAAGAGGTTTGTCATGTCATATCTTATTTTATTGTGCTCTATACTTTCTACTTAAGCTATTTGTTATAGGTTTGGTTAACTTAATTTTTACCTGCTGTAACAAGGAACTTTCTAACTTTTGGGACAAATAAAGTATATCTTGTCTTTTATAATCACATATCAACTTTTTACCAAGTAAGCAAAACAGGATCACTCAACACACCTTATTGCCTTGTTTCTAGATTTGTTTGGATATTTAACGGTCGACCAGTCGGCTCTGAGACTACAGCCCTAATAAAAATGCGCATCACAAATTGAAATGAGTATTGGTGTTTTGAAGTCTTCTGTTTCTTTGCATGGATTTGTCTGTATTTAACTTGCTGCAATTTAAAGGAAAAAAACACTGATTATTTAAATTGTTCTCTCAGTGCGGAGCTGTAGTTCCTCTAGAGATTGTGCTGCTGAAGAAGGTGAGCGGGACCTTTGGTGGTGTGGTGCGGCTCTTGGATTGGTGGGAGCGGGCGGACGGCTGGCTGATGGCAATGGAGCGCCCTGAGCCGTGTCAGGACCTGTTTGATTACATCACAGAGCGTGGCGCTCTTGATGAGGAGGCAGCACGCAGCTTCTTCCTGCAGGTGCTGGAGGCGGTACGTCACTGCTATGCCTGTGGTGTTGTCCACCGCGACATTAAGGATGAGAACCTCCTTGTGGACCTGAGGACTGGACAAATCAAACTAATCGACTTTGGCTCAGGGGCCCTCCTCAAAGACACCGCCTACATCGAGTTCGATGGTAAGTCCAACCCTCTAATTATCAATATAAGCACTGTTTTTCCAACATATGAAAAATTTTGTGCCCACCAAAAATGCTGTGGCCTTCCCTCTAAGGAAACCAGATTATTTTTAAAAATGGGGTTATATATGCTCAAGCATAAAATACTTTTTTCGTATCAAATGCCCAGAAATAACAGGAAAATGCATAGACTTCTGTTAAGTAAGCAGGATTTTTCTTGCATACAAACATTTTGGCACCCACAAAAGAGGCTTTTGGCATTCCACCAATGAAAAATCACCAGGACAGTGGCAAAAGTATCATAACAATTTTTTCCTTAAGTGGGTTTTGATTTACTTACTGCCAAAAATAACAGGAAAAACCCTGCTAACATCACTGCCTGTACTGCAGCTGGTGACAGTACTTCATGTTCCACTCTAGCTCAAACAGGATGTGCTTTTCCCTTTGAGCGCATGCACACAGCCCCCCTCCAAAATATCATTTATAAGATGACTTTTAAAAATCGTTCTGCTCAGAAAGTATCTGCTACACTTGTAACCATAGCCTTCATCTATGATGATATATGTCTGATTCTGTATTCAGCCCAGGAGAGCCTCCTGTAAAATGCCTCATGCGCCCTTTTTTTTTCTTTCCCTTCTTTTACTCCTCCCTGCAGGGACGCGGGTGTACAGTCCTCCAGAGTGGATTCGGTTCCATCGGTACCACGGTCGCCCGGCCACTGTCTGGTCGCTTGGCGTGCTGCTTTATGACATGGTGTGTGGAGATATCCCTTTCGAACAGGATGAGGAGATCCTGACAGGACAGATCTACTTCAGGCGGAAAGTCTCCACAGGTCAGTGCTTCAGACACAGTGTGTAACCACACGTATGTGGACACACTTATTTCTGTCAGTGTTTTGTTTTTAGTTTAACAGAAATCTGTTAGAAAATGTAAACAATAGTTTGGGGAAGAACTTTTCAGTTTCAACATGACAGTATGCATGCACAGTTGCATATGCACTCTAACCACATCCCCATTTGTCACTTTGAGAACTGGTTTTCTGAAAGTCAGTTCTTATCACCAATATCAGTGTTTGGCCTCAATAATTATAAAAATGATATTCCTACCAATTGTATATGGAAGATGTATGTTTTATTTGACCGTTTTTGAGCCTCCCAGGGAGTCCACCTTGGTCAACTTACGCATACATCTATGTCAATAGTACATGTTAACATTATCATATTTAAAAAAAAAAAAAAAAAAAAAAAAATCTTTTTAAAAATATTTTTAATTTTTTTTTTAATTTAATTTTAAAAA